>JAMZAV010002974.1:0-209416 GCA_024449915.1 Sweltsa coloradensis
AGGATATTCATGTGTAGTGACATTATATAATATTTGATATGTTTGTTAAAAGGATATTCATGTGTAGTGTGTACATTATATAATTTTTTATTTATTCATGTACATTTACTGTAACAATCACTGTAACCATTGTATGCTCTGTAATTGTTTTAAATATGTGTTCTATGTATTGAATTGTACTACTAAATTAGCTAATGTGCTATAATAAAATACGACTAACTAACTAACTAACTAACAAAACTTGGAGTCTGACACAGATAGCGAATAGCAACTTCAAGGTACAGTTCATCAGTAATATGTTTATATTTCATATAAAATGTAAGACGACTTTGTATACATGTAGACACGACTTCATAAAACCATAACAGCAACTTACTATTCCGAATGTATTTTAAAATGTGTTTATATGGTAAATGTAATATGGTTATATGGTTTAAAAACTCCCCCATTTTAAACAAAAGGTATCAGCAAAAAAATAACCATGCTATTCAGTATAATGCTCGTCGTATCATTTAATTAATTGTATGTAGACGTTTTCACAATATCATTGCAATTTTGACAGATTTTGTCTTTAAAGGCGATTGTCCCGCCTTTTTTTATCAAAAGCTACCCGTCCTAATTATACATCATACTTGTTAGCAAAGGGCTCGTTATAAGCTATCATTTAATATATGTGTGAACTTGCCCCCACATGCATTGCAACGTAAAATTCAGATTTTGACTTTTAACCCCTATTTCGACCATAGTATTAACCCTTACAATATGCAACCGTATATTTTTGTGCTGTTTATGATGCGTTCTTACATTTGATACATGAAAATAGTTTCAATAACTTTGATTTCTGCAACTCAAAATTCCATTTTTTTAATTGTTGCGCCCCCCCCCCCGCTCCCCTCTTCAATTGACCAAAAACTACTAAATCCAATAATGCATCATACATTTTGTAAAGGGGTTATTTCAAGCTTTCATTTGATATATGTGAATATGTAATCGGGCATTGTTTTCTTGAACTCAAATTTACACATTTTGACCTTACCCCCATTTTGTTACCAAAAGGTAACCACCTCAATAATGTGTCATACATTTTCGTAATGGGGTCATTTTAAGCTTTCATTTGATATATGTGAAGATCTATTCGGTCATTTTTTTCTTGAACTCATATTTATACATTTTGACCTTACCTCCCCCCTTTTTTTGTACCAAAATCCAGCCGATCCAATAATACATCATACATTTTTGAAATCGGGCCACTTCCAGCTTTCATTTGACATATGAAAATTTCTAATCGGGCATTGTTTTCTTGAACTCTAACTTACATATTTTGACCTTCCCCCCCCCCCCCCCCCCCCCCATGTTTTGACCAAAAGCTACCAACCACAATAATGCATCATACGTTTTCGTAATGGGGTCATTTCAAGCTTTCATTTGATATATGTGAACATCTATTCGGCCATTGTTTTCTTGAACTCAAATTTACACATTGGGACCTTAACCCCCCTTTTTTGACCAAAAGCTACCCGACCCAACCATACATCATACTTTTTTGTAAAGGGGACATTTCAAGCTTTCATTTGATATATGTGAGGACTTGCCCGGAAAAGTGAGCATTGTCAACCTCTTATGCAAGGGACTATAGGTCGCACCGCACGGCAAACACGGCGGTGAGCGTTTGGATCACTAAGGGGGCCAGCACTGATGATAAGAAAAAGATGAAAAAGATTGAAAGAGGAGAATGGATTTGTGATTAATGAAAGAAGGAGGAAGGGAAATGTGAATGAGAGCCCCCTTAATGGGCACCGGTCACTACGTGGAAGAACTCTCTTCAGTTGTTCTGAATCGGCCTTGTTGATTCTGACGTTAATTGCGGGTGTTCGCACTGTCCATACCACTGATTGCTATATTTTCTATTAAAAGTATTGATTTTTGGTTGGTTATTGCTCACTCGTCGATTGCGTCGGGGCCTACAGGGTTGGCTCGGTCGCTTTGATTTAAAGTCCTCCACTGAAAATCAGTTATATAACTCAGTGGACAGACTCTTAATACAATTTATTTATTTATTTATTAATGCCCAGTTCCTACACAATTGGATAATTATATTAATCAAAAGCAAAAGTTCAAACACTCGCAAGCAAGTAAAGTGTTCTTACTTACTAATAGGATACTCAAAAATTAAATTTCTATGGTGGAATATCTAGCCCATTTCATTAATTTCGTTAATTATAATAGAAACGATTTGGTTTATTTGGTAACTGAGCCTGTTGCGCCAGATAAAGTTGTGAATGAAGTATGTGCAACTATTAAAGAGGAACTAAAGCGACGGAACTCCACAGAAAGTTGTCACTACTCATTGTTTCCACGTATTAGTACAAATCATGTCCACGTTCGTGAACAAAACAAGAACAAGACTGTGGCAAAGAAAGCAAAATTAAAAACCAAAGTGTGTAGTTAAGTTAGTTACAGTGTCAGGCAAAAGTAACTCAAAATAATTTTATGCGCATCAATAACCAAATGTTTAATAAGCTACCATCAGATTTGACACTTTCCGCAACAAATTATAACAAATGTGGTGGTCTTCGTACGGCGACGTAAGAATCTAGGGCGCTTCAACAGGGAAGTTCATATTACGCCTCCAAAGTTAATAAAGTTTAATTCGTTGTGTTTGTATTATAAGAATATAGTTATTAAAATGTGTAATATGTATTGTAATGTATGCAATGTCATATTTTCGCCAACAAGATACTTCTTTTGTTGCTGTTTGGTACTTTTCATTTCTTATATTTTATTTCTACAAAACATTTATCTTCAAACTTTGCTGGCGTGAATTGTCCAAACCATCTTTAATGGACCGAGGCCGCAAAGAAACGAATCGATGATATCAGATCGTTCATGTTCATGTGTCGTCAAGGGAAGGGTTCCACGACGACGATCGCCAGAGCTCGGCACTAGTTTCGGGGATAAATTACTCCCTTACATACTTCCTTGTGATCGCGAGATAGACTTTTTCTATTTATAATACAATTAAGGCTCAGCAATGGAGGGCAAAACGCTTTACAGTGCTGATGAAATCAAAGCAATTAACCCACACTATCAGGGAAAACCGGGTAACTTCGATCCGGTGCGAGCTAAAACGAAGAAAGCTAAGCCGGCTACGAAACGAGAAGTAAACAGAACTGGCCCGTCATTGTAAATGGATGAGGCCAACTCCAGCGGAGAAGGTGAATAGCGATGTAACATGTTAAGAGTCCTCTCTCAGTTTGTTTCAGTTGTGTCCGATCACGGGGAGAACTTCCCCTCCACCATAGACGACTTGAAGTGGTGGCAGCCGTACCTGTACTAGTACAACAACTGCAACGCCCTCCCGGCAACCAACACCTTCCTTGACCCATTCCGCAAACCTCTTGACTTGAAGCCCTACCGGCCTCGAGAACAGCCAGCTGAGGGGCATGGATAGGCGACGCGAGATCATCGCCGCCCCGCGAGAAAGCGAGAATTCCTTCATGCGGTTCATCCAACGATGTTATTGATCAGAACTATTTCGAAAAAAAACGAAAAACACATTTCGTTCAAAAATGTACCATCACAAGTTTGTTTATCATAAATCTTCTGGCAATGTTCCGCATTGGATATGTCTTGAGTAACATCTGTGTATACGTTTCAATCAACGATTTTATTGTTCACAATTCGAAATTAAAGAAATTAAGATTTTAAGAAATTAAGAAGAATTAAGAACATTTTTACCATCCAACAAGTTATTTTTTTTACTCTAAATCTTCAGAAGACACTATTTTCGTCCACAAATTTTTCCAGCATATAAGTTTTTTTTATATTAATCGTCCGAAGAAAGTGTTTTCGTTTACAAATTTTCCCATCAAATAAGTTCTGTTTTTCTATCTGAAACTATGAAGTAAGAGTTTTCGTAAACAAATTTTTCTATCAAATAAGTTCTTTTTTTCCATCTAAATTTTCTGAAGAGACTTTTTTTGATTGAATAATGCTTAACGTCTCATATTTATGCAACTTGGCTAATCGTGACGAAGGGAGGGACGTAAGGGATGACGCGGGGGGACAAGGGGTGGACAGGCCTGTGCTGGTCAGAACCAGCCACAAGCATATGGGGAGGGCAGGGGTTCCCCCACGTCGTGGTCGTCTCCGTCTGTGTCATCATCCGTCCGTGCTTTTATTGTCGTCGCCGTCGGGGAGGTAGTCAAAGGGAAGGGGAAAGTTCCCCAACGACGACCCAGAGCTCGTTATTAGTTTCAGGGAGAAAAACTCCCCTAATCATGGGCCAAACCACGAGAAGGTTGCGAGTTGGAATTTGAATAGAGAGTAATATAAACCTTAGTGCTCCCTATATCTATTTGATATTTTTGAAAGAACTCCTGCATCTTATTGCTTTGGATCGAATCGAATCAAAATTAATTCGCTTTATTGCATTCTTAACTTTACATTGCAGTAAAAGGAGTTTAATAGTTAAATTATTATCTTATATTATGGTATAATAACGCGTACGTTTTAGTAAAATTAAAGCAGGTTATGCAAAATACGTACATTGTTTACTTGTTTTGTTGCTGTCATAAGCAGAAACTTGAGCGATCGGCAACAAAATGCGTCTATACCTATCTAGGGCGACGGTCGTTTACCCGCAGCCAAGCGCACGCGACTGCTAGTAGGCGATGATAGCTCGACCCTGTTTACTCCTACCCGAGTTCGGGGGTTTTCAGCTATCTGCACACGCCGTCCCGAAAGATTTACAATCTTGAAACTCGGTATATGACTTAATATGTGGTCCATGACATAACAACAAAAAATCAGCCTTATCCGATAACCAGTTCTGTGTTAAAAAAAGTGCGTAAAAATCGACGAAAAACTTCCGGCTGAATGACTAGCTAGCTAGCTAGGGATTCTGACAAAGAGGATTAAGAGCCTACAGAGAAAACGGTACATCTTGAAACTATAAAAATTGAAACACACTTAGATTTACCTCAAACTCACATACATCCGCTAAGAGGCAAACAATATTCCACCCCAAACACCCCCTTAATCATCCCCTAAAATTAATATGCAATTTTGCATGATTGTCTATCAAGAATATTATTATGGTCACTCTTTTATAGCCAAATATTACGACACATTATTGCTAATTATTCACAAATAAATTCCGAAATTCGCCAATTTTGATGATATTACATGAATGCAAAATCCTCAAAATCAATGTAATTAATTTAGAATTGTTTGTGATTGTTCTTTTTTTAAGTGACTCCATACAAGGCTGTTATTATTAAGGTTACTATTATTAAGGTTGCGAGTTGGAATTTGATGGCCCCAAAAAATTAAAAACGTAACTAACATATCAATCAAGCATGAAACGGAAAAGGAAATGCAAAACACAATAACAAAAGTGGATTGTTTTAAGAAGGGTGTAATTGCACGAACAATACATCGATTCCATTCCCAAGGTATGTGATATTATGCTTGGAGGCTAAGATAATGTTATGTGTATGCCTGGGCATAAATTAATAGGGCTACGAAACTTGGTAAGAGACGTTCCTTTTTGATTCCAACCTAGAAAAAGCACCACAAGTAATAATTAAAATTAAAATAAATAATTAATGTTTTGTATAAATTAAATTGTCCCTATTATATATATAGTTAGTAGGCCCAGTAAGGCATAGGTTCATATTACATTTAGATTTAAGTAAAAAATAATGAATACTGTGAAAATTGGTGTTATTATCTGAGAAGTTATCTTTTCGAAAATTTATTATAAAAATGGAACATCCATATCCATTTACTACATGGGTATAAAAATTAGATATAATGGTTTAGGACACGTCGGCCGGGCCAAGTTATAATCTCAGCCTTATTTATACTTATAGGTCTGTGTATTAAATAAAACTTAAATTAAAGAAAGTTATGTAAGAAAGCTACCATTGAAACACTTCGTTCAGAACTCGAGACTTCTGGTGAGTTAAATGGTTCCATTTCTTCCCTATTAAGGATTGGTTATCCATGTTTTTGTTTTTTTTTAAGTTGACAATAGAAAAGTGGTGATGGAGAAGCCAGACATTGTTTCAAAGAGACTGGTATTCCTGCATGGTATCGACATGAAGACCTGGACCCACCCTGATAACCTGGTGGCCGTTCGTAGACGGCCCCTGGCCCCTTATTCTGTAACATTTTACTTCACGGCGCTGTGACAAGTTACCATTTCACGTGAAAAGATATCACGTGAAAAGAGCGATTCTGAAGGCCAAGTGAGAAGTAAAGTTGTCACGAGCACAGGGATACGGTTAAATTTCAAAGCGACTGGGCCATCGTAGCTCGTAAATTATTTCAATTAGTATTTGTAGTATTAGTAGTTTTAAGGTGCTTTAACAGCTAAGATTATTCGCGCCTCCAAGATAAAACAATATCTACAAGTGTGAGCTACCACCATGTATACTTCTTTCCACGGGGAGGAACGTACGGGAGGACAAGGGATGGACAGGCCTGTAATGGTCAGAACCAGCCACAAGCGTATCAGGAGGGCAGGGGTTCCCCCACGTCGTGGTCGTCTGTGTAATCATCCGTCCGTGTTGTCATTGTCGTCGCCGTCGGGGAGGTAGTCAAAGGGAAGGGGAAGCATCTCAATTATTCAATCAGCCGATTCCCCAGCAGTATTTGGGTACGTTTTCTACGTTGCGAACTAAGATAAAATCTTCCAAAGTTGGCAGAGAAGAAATCATAAAAGCAGAGAAGAAACTTTTCGGGAGGATGTTGATGATTGCTGAATGTCGTAAACTGAAAATGGAAGATGTTCTGACACACCTCTTGAGTCCTTTCCCATTTTCTCTGGCATTTCCGGATGGTACAGTTACAAAGACCAACAAATCAGCTCTAGGAATCTAACTTGAGAAGAACGTGCTATTTGCCGAGACCATGGAAGAACCAAGAATGTGCATTATCGACGGAATGAGGTTTGTAAAAAATTTGAACCAAAATAACAGGACATTTGGACAGATTTCCACCACTCTTAGTAAAAGTATTAGTATTAGTAGTTTTAGGGCGCTTCAACGGCAAAGATTATTCGCGCCTCCAAGATATTTAGTTAACTATGTATGAATGCTAAATACAGTTAATAAGGTTAAATGTGTTTTTCATATCATTGTCATGAAATGAATTGCCAAGGTCGATATATTTGTAGACAGCCAAATCGGGAAAAGGTATACATGCTAAAGTTGTCATATGTAGAAAATGCCAAATTACCAAATCATAATCATAATCATTATCAGGAAACCGTTGCCTAGGTCGTCATAATGAATAGCAAGTCAACATGCTTCATGGATTTTTTTATTTTTTTATTTGAACTGTCATAATTTGTCGATCAGATTGCTAAGGTTTAGAAATCCGATAAGTTTTTCACTGTTTTCATAAGACAAAAGTTCTTCATATGATAGATTTAAATTCAATTGGAGTCTCAAACCATCATACTTAGAGCAGTTAGTCAACAAATGATGAACGGATAGCAACACATCACACGTGTCGCAAATCGGAGCAATCTTATCTCTGATAAAAAGATAGGCATGGGTGAGGTGGGTGTGCCCTATTCGTACTCGCGCCAATACAACCCCTCAGAGGAAAGTATGGAAAAAGGGGGGTCGCCCTTCAGTGAAAAAACGGGCTCACACGACGCAGTTTTATTATTCTGAAAAGCATCTAAACAACCTGACCTAGTTTAAACATATGGTTCTTAAACCCGCTGTGGAATCGGGAAACAGGTCGAGGTCAAAAATAAATTTGAGTTTTTTGCGTTGCAGTCTTGGCTGCCAAGCGCCCCTCGTTCCAAAATTACCTTATGCCCAGGGACCCAGCAGAAATGTTTTTACCCTTTCGCTGAAGTTTTCCGAAGAACTGAATGTAAATTTTAAAAAATGGGACTTTCAGTTTTTCATGGAGAAACTTGTTTGTTTGGGATTTTGTTTACATTCAATTTATGCAATTTGGTAATCGAGACAAAGGGGAGGGAGTAAGGGATGCGGGGGGGGAAACAAGGGGTGGACAGGCTGTGGGGTCAGAACCACCCAAGCAATTGGGGGGGGGGGTTTCCCCCCACGTTGGTTTTCCCCCGTCTGTTCATATCCGTCCGTGTTGTTTTGTCGTGCCGTGGGGAGGTGCAAAGGGAAGGGGCCCCCGAGACGACCTAAAAGCTCGCCATTATTTTCAGGGAGTGAAAAATTCCCCCCTATTCAGGGCCAAACCCGAAAGGTGTGGGTTTGGGAATTTTGAAGGCCCACCAACACTTTTCCGGCGTCAGCTTTTCGAAAAGCAAAAGGGTTTTGGCGCCCGCATCGACAGTCTTTTTATGTTATAGAGAGTTTTAAAAAAAAAAAAATTGGAACGATTTTGGGGGGTTTCACCCAAATTTTTAAGTTAAAGTGTCCCCAGGGCACGCATTTTTAAAATAGAGAGGTTTTATCAAAAGCTTCAAAATAAAACTAATAAGTATCGTTTTTGGATTGGAGGATTTTGCTTAACGTCTCATATTTTCCCTTGCTAATCGGACGAAGGGAGGGACTTAAGGGATAAAGGGAGACAAGGGGTGGTCAGGCCGTGTGGTCAGAACCAGCCCCAAGAATGGGAGGGCAGAGGTTTCCCCCCCTGTGGTGTTCCGTCGTGTAATCACCGTCCCCTGTTTTCATGTTGTCGCCATCGGGGAAGTAGTCAAAGGGAAGGGGAAAAATCCCCCCCACGGAAACGTTGAAATATATTTTACAAAATATTTGGGAATGTATTTTTAAATAATCTGAGTATAAAACTTTCAGGTTAAATCCATGAATTTGTTGAACCTACAGTGAGTTGTGCCTGGAAGTACAAAAAGCCAACACAAATATTCCCTGCAAACATCCTTTTTTTATTTTTGCAGTGTTAGGAGTGCGTTCAAAGAAGACATAAAAAAACCCTTTTTTTGTCATATTTTCTAAAAAAGGTTTTTTTTAAAAATGTAAAAGTTTTCGTAGTTTATTTGTATGTGCTTTTTTTAAAAAAAAAAATAATCAAAAATTATAATTGTAGTACAGTTTTGAATTAGGTATGAAGTTCTAGAATAAAACTAAATCCGTTTTAAAGCATTCAAAAATGGTTTATACAAATAAAAAAAATACCACATGTTGCAATGTTGTGTTCTCACTCTAGGATTAATGGAGAGTCGATACTACAAAACTTATCATTGTTGTCCAAGTTATCAATGCGGAAAAGCAGAATCTACACTTAGAGTGAATGACATATTGGTTTCGCACAGTGGATCTTTGGTTTGCTGGAAACCACAAGAATAAACAGAGAGAGATTTGATTGGATAGGATATTGCTTTACGTCTCATATTTATGCAACTTGGCTAATCGAGACGAAGGAAGGACGTAAGGGTGACGCGGGGGGGCAAGGGGTGGACACTGGACAGGCCTGTGCTGTTCAGAACCAGCCACAAGAGTATGGGGAGGGCAGGGGTTCCCCCACGTCGTGGTCGTCGCCGTCGGGGAGGTAGTCAAAGGGAAGGGGAAAGTTCCCCGCCGACGACCCAGTTAGTTTAAGCGAGAAAAATTCCCCTTATCACAGGCCAAACCACAAGAAGGTTGCGAGTTGGAATTTGATGGCCCAATGTACTGTGGAGGCTATGTTAGAACAGAACGAAGAGCAGGCACAAAACACGTCTGCCTCAAACAAGAAGAACAGACTGACTGGCAGAATTGAAGGGCGCCTGTCTCACAGTCAGTGGCCACGGCCAATCACCGCCATGTACGCAAGGGGTAGGCGTATGCTTATGCGGCAGCTCCTCCTTGCGTGCATGGCTGTGATTGGTCATGGTGCGATGTGGTGGGGTGGCCACACGATGCGCGCGCTGATCCTTTGTTGTCTGGGACTTGGGGGGGGATGCTACAGACCGTTCTAAAAACATCGATGGTATAAATTATTTTAATTAACTTCGGCATTGATTAGTGCATCTGTCTGTTTGGGCCTAAGCACTGACTGAGATAACAAATTCATGAGAGTTTCAAAGTTTTCCATTCTTATTAGAAATGTTATTAATTTAATGCTGTTTTATGACACAACATTAAAGTTGAATGATTGATTGGATAAAAACAGCATTAAATTACTAACATTTTAAATAAGAATGGATAACTCTGAAACTCTCATTAATTCATTATTTCAGTCAGTGCTTATCAGTGCCAGTAAAAAGCTTTATTTGGTCATTTTAAATGTGTAGGTTATATAATAGAAACCGTTTTACATTCTGTGAGAATTTAAAAACATTGTCTAGTGTTTGGAACCTTCTGATATATTTCATTGGGTGACTCCTCATCAGTGATTTGCAAAGCTGACACCCCTCTACGCCACACTCACCACTGGACAACTGGCAAACAAGTGTATTTCAATACTGAAAATCACTGAAAATCAGTTATATTACTGAGTGGGTAGAATCTTCATAAAATTTATTCATTCATTTATTATTTATTTACTCCAAAATACTAACCGTATCATAATACATCAGTTATAAAACGGGCAATTTTGAGCAATTTTCACTTCCTTTCTGGAAAAATCAATAATATTATTTCCGGGACATAGGAGAAAAAAAATGTGGATTAGATAATTTTTTTTCATTTCTAACACGAATCAAAAGCCTAAACTAGATTTCGTCCAACGTTTTGGCCCCAAAAAAAGCTGATGGAAACACATCCTTGAAATTGACCATTTAGAAGCCCATGTAACCCGCATCTTCCACTGGCCAACTGGACATCAAGTTGATTTCTACTCCAAAATAAAAACCCTTTCAAAATATATACGTTTTTAATTTTTATGAAAACGGGTAATTTGGGACGATTTAGAACTTTTTTTAAAAGTCAAAAAATGTTTTTTCTGGGACATACAATAAAATTAAAATGTGCATAACATTCTATTTTTCATAACATTCACGAATCAAAAGTCTAGCTAGTCTAAAGGAGGGATTTCCTACCTAGGAATTGGTCTATCTAGGTTGGCTCTCGGACACTCTGGAACGACGAATTCTGCTTGCATATTTGCGCAACCGTGCATGATGACGACCCCGTGGCATTGCGTAGAATTACGCAACTTACGTCAAAGCAACTCTCGTGCTACTTCCGAGCAACAAAGAATTCAGTCCAGGTCCAACTCCTCTTCCGTGTACGTTTACCCACTTCCAAATGTAAGTACATCTCTTTCTTGTTTTCCAGATTCCTTGCTCGTATTCAAAATGTGACTCAGGCAAGGACTAGTTTCCCCACCAAAAACCCCTTTTTAGACAGAAATTTTATCGGGGCTACTTGCCGAGGGTCTCGAGATGCAGCATGGCCCACTGTTGATAGAAGAAGATGATTCGGATTCCGACTATTAAAATGATGATGGATATGACGGAGATGTTGACGATGATGACTCGGATGCCTCTTTAGTGACGATCCCACTCACAGGCGACGAACCTTCTGCCCTTGCTCGAGTATCAGAAGATATAGTAAGATGGTCGTCCGCATGAGCCGGACTTGCTTATGAAGTTTGTTATGTTACGTGCTGAGTCTGTTTTACTCACTTCAGGAGGCTAAAGCTCGCTGGTTGTTGATGGACAAGTACCGCGACATGCTGTGGAAACGAGACATTCTGGAAGAGAGGATCACGCGGGAATACCATGAATTCGAGTACCTCTCACCAGCAATGATCTCCCGGAAGAACACGCTTTCTGGAACATTAAGCAAAGTCTCTATGATGGACTAGCGAACTCAATGAGCGTTATAACAGGGATCCGTTGACCCTCATACTGTATATAGACTTGCCACCCTATTCCCACAACAGCCGGCTGCGACTGATGAACTACCGGTACTCGGGAGGAATCGACGTTACCGATGATTTTAGCAGATGAGATCTACTTAATGCCACCCGGAAATTTCAAAAGCATTTTTATCGAGGACGAAGATTTCGATACGAGTTTTTTTTCAGTTCGTCTCATACATTGCGCAGCATTCTCACCAAGACTAAAACCAGGGATGAGGTTCATTCAGCTTAGGGTGTTATTTATTCTATACCTTGCGAATGTGATGCAAGATATATTGGTAAAAACCAAGAGGCCTTTGATGGTAAGAATAAAAGAACACAATTGATTGATTGATTGGATATTGCTTAACGTCTCATATTTATGCAACTTGGCTAATCGAGACGAAGAGAGGGACGTAAGGGATGACGCGGGGGGACAAGGGGTGGACAGGCCTGTGCTGGTCAGAACCAGCCACAAGCGTATGGGGAGGGCAAGGGTTCCCCTACGTCGTGGTCGTCTCCGTCTGTGTCATCATCCGTCCGTGTTGTCAATGTCGTCGCCGACGGGGTGGTAGTCAAAGTGAGTGGGAAAGTTCCCCGACGACGACCCAGAGCTCGCCATTATTTTCAGGAAGAAAAAATCCCCTTTTCACGGGCCAAACCACGAGAAGGTTGCGAGTTGGAATTTGAAGACCCAAGAACAATGTGAAGCAACATAAGAAAAATACTTAAAAAATCGCAGAACATGCGTATGAAAATCAACATCATATTAATTGGGAAACACTTCAAACCTGGCCCATGAGTCTGATGCCACAACACGGAAAATCAAGGAAGCGGGTTTGATTTCCTGTGTGGCCACTACAATCAGTGAGCCTAGTGTGAATTATCCAGCCAGTTGGAAGAGTGTCTGTCCATCAATTTCATCACTACGTCAAAAGCTTTATTTTATACACCAACTGTTCAACATGTCAATTTAATGTTCTGTTTTTTTGGTATTTTATTTTTATTAAAACAAAACTTTTTGTTAATAAATTGGTACTAATGCACAGCATATTTATAATTTTCTGTGAAATGTTTTAAGTCTTGTCTGTTGTGGTTTTTTAATTGTTAATTTTGTATGATAAAGGCTTCTGTGCAGAAGTCAAAATATCACAATATAAAACAACAGTTAAAAGTCCAATGATTTGTATTAATAACGTAACTACATGTTATAGTTTCATTTTTTATAATTTAATGAGTGCATTATGTAATATAATAACGTATAGTTCTGGTAGATCACAGGTCTGTTGACATGAACGAACATGATTTTCATTGTTTATATCACACTGTTAAATACTAAGCTATAGATTTCTTGATATGTGTACTGAACCCGCTGAGTCGACTGGTACACACACACCTATGCTGGCCAACCCAGCCATAGGAGACGCGAAACTATAGGCTTAGCAAAGCACACAAAGCAGACATCAATAATTGTTTATGCTTATGTTGTAACTTTAACAATTGTTTTAAGTATCAACCAACACACATTCAAAACACGTCTGTGTTCAGGAGAAGTGTTGGCCTGACAATGAACATTATAAAATGGCGGCTGGATTGATCTCAACAATTCTATTTGCAACAAGATATTAATTATTTTCTACGCGCCTGAGGCCAATCATTCGTTTCATTAAGCTCTGCTGAAAAATTGACCTAACAATTATTTTAAATTTGCCTAACATGTGATTCATATAAATTTCTGAAATAATAACTAACACAATAATTTGCGTTAAGCCTTTTCAGTGGAGAATTAAATTGGCTAAATTAAGTAATTTTAGGCAATAAATTCCGAATGCTAATTTTTTTTTAAGATTTTTGGTGTTTTTCGAATATTTTTTTTCCTGTTTTTACGGAATTTTGGGAAATTTTGGATTTTGAATTAAAGCGTCATATTAGGTAAAGATGTTTATTATTAGTGCATATCCAAAACTAGATTTTTTCTGTATTTTTTTTTGCATATTTTGGATTTTTTGTACCTCAAATAACTTGCATTTTTGTATGGTATATCAATATTTTTGTTGACTATTTTATTTATTTACTATTTTTTACTATTACTATTATTTTTATTATTGCGTCGCAATCAGTTGCATAATCGTAAGAAATATGTTAAATTGCTTTATCAGCAATACTAGAGATTATCAAATTTCCGGGACAAACTTAAATTTTCTCGTTTTTAGCTGTTTTTTTGCAGATGTGTATTTAAAGTTTTCTCTACTAGGAAAACGCTTAAGTCCCGCCGTGTTGTTGGATGAGCGTAATTGGTGCATTGAGTTGCCAAGTGTTTTGCGGATTTTCGAAAAAATCATTACTCAGTTGAAGATTTTTAAAAATGAAATGAAATTAAAGAAAAAATAAACTTTTATTTTTAATATTTTTAATTAATCGAAATTTTAAAAAGAAAAAAATCGTAAAATTTCGATTATCATAAGAAATAATTATTCGATAGTGCTAAAATTTCCCACGAATATATTATTAATAAAATTAAGGTTCTGTGAAAAAATCATTACAATCGGATAAAGCATGTAGGTGTGTGTGACAGCAGCCGAGCAGAGTGGACGTGTTTTGGGGGCTGCTCTTGTCTAGCGGCCGCGTATGCAATATCGTTGATGTTAAGTGTGGGCTTTCGATGATAAGTGGCAAGTGTAATCAGACATAACAGTAGCAATAAGTGAAGTAAGTTTTTTTGGATTCGATATTGCTTTACGTCTCATATTTATGCAACTTGGCTAATCGAGACGAAGGGAGGGACGTAAGGGATGACACGGGGGGACCAGGGGTGGACAGGCCTGTGCTGGTCAGAACCAGCCACAAGCATATGGGGAGAGCAGGGGTTCCCCCACATCGTGGTCGTCTCCGTTTGTGTCATCATCCGTACGTGTTGTCTTTGTCGTCGCCGTCGGGGAAGTAGTCAAAGGGAAGGGGTTCCCCGACGACGACCCAGAGCTCGCCATTAGTTTCAGGGAGTGAAACTCCCCTATTCACGGGCCAAACCGCGAGAAGGTGTCGAGTTTGAATTTGATTGGATATTGCTTTACGTCTCATATTTATGCAACTTGGCTAATCGAGACGAAGGGAGGGACGTAAGGGATGACGCGGGGGACAAGAGGTGGACAGGCCTGTGCTGGTCAGAACCAGCCACAAGCATATGGGGAGGGCAGGGGTTCCCCCACGTCGTGGTCGTCTCCATCTGTGTCATCATCCGTCCGTGTTGTCTTTGTCGTCGCCGTCGGGGAGGTAGTCAAAGGGAAGGGGTTCCCCGACGACGACCCAGAGCTCGCCATTAGTTTCAGGGAGTGAAACTCCCCTATTCACGGGCCAAACCGCGAGAAGGTGTCGAGTTGGAATTTGAAGGCCCAAATCGTGTATGGAGTTAAAGTGTCAGAATTATCAAAGTAGCGGTTGGTAGCAGAATGCCGAGCCTTAATCGTCGTTGAGATGGCCTTCAAAGGGAAGCTTGGTATGACAAATAATCTTGTGATAAATATATTGGCTTGGTATAAACAGCAGTCGCAGATGAATGGTCAGAAAGAAAGAATCTTGCCTCGGCCAACAAGCTGCTGTATTTTGTCATACACAATTCTAGCACCTTGTTATATGACTCAAAGTATAAGTTCAGCCTGACAACATGACTGACCCTAAAAATATTTAATAAAACTATATCTTCTTCATTGTTAGAATTGTTTTTGACAACCACAGGTCAAAGGTTATATTGCTCGACGATAACGAGTAGTTAGTAAGTTAGTTAGTTTTGTTTAAGGGCACTCAACAGTAGAGCTATAATTGCCCATGTCAAGTGTATTGGAATCTTCCAAATTTTCTTTTTCCATAATTGTGGATTACCACCATGTTTTCTTCTTTCCAAAGGGAGGAACGTAAGGGGCGACGCAGAGGGACAAGGGGTGGACAGGCCTGTGCTGGTCAGAACCAGCCAAAAGCGTATGGGGAGGGCAGGGGTTCCCCCACGTCGTGGTCGTCTCCGTCTGTGTCATCATCCATCCATGTTGTCATTGTCGTCGCCGTCGGGGAAGTAGTCAAAGGGACGGGGTTCCCCGACGACGACCCAGATTGATTGGATTGAATATTGCCTAACGTCTCATATTTATGCAACTTGGCTAATCGAGACGAAAGGGCTCGCCATTAGTTTCAGGGAGAAACTCAAGAAAGAAGAAAGAGTTAGTTAGTTATTGTTGTTTTAGGGCACTCAACAGTAGAGTTATCAGTGCCCATGTCAAGTGTATTATAATCTTCTAAATTTTCTATTTCCATAATTGAAAGAAGAAAGAAAAGTATATCGATTTCTACATTTCTCAATCAAATATTTTTTTTTAACAAAAAAAGAAAAGTATATCGATAAAAAAAAATTTTGATTGAGAAATGTAGAAAAGTTTGTAGAGAGTGGCCTGCAAAAGAAGATCTTCAAATGATTGGAAGATATCAAATTGCTTGCACAAATCTTTATGGTCGGTACAGTCGAAATGTGGTTAATAGAGGTACATCACGTGTTGAATCGACACAATTGACAAGGTCATAAATATTAATGACAAATTCGACAATATATGAAGGAAACTAGCTCAATGTCGCATAATTATTGGATGAACGTAGCGAGCGAAGCGACGATTCCATTTCACTACCCTGGAGAAAAAAATCCGGAAGTTTTTTGTTGTATTTTTGTCTGTTTGTTAACACGATTCCGGCTAAACCGATACTCCGATTACAATGAAATTTTATGGAGGCCTTCAAATTCTCTGAACTTAGAACTGCCACGTTTTTGTGCGCAATCGAAAAATTATTTATCATGAAAATCTCAATTTTACGATTTTTTTAAATTTTCAAACTTTTCTTCGACTTATAACACCTACATGCTTTGTCTGATTGTAATGATTTTTTCACAGAACCTTAATTTTATGAATTGATATATTCGCGAGAAATTTGAGCATAATCAAAAACATAATTATTTGTGAAAATCGCAATTTCACGATTAATTTCTATTTTTTTAATTTCTTCGGCTTATAACACCTACATGCTTTATCCGATTACCATGCACGTTACGAGTATACCCACGTCGTGGTCGTCTCCATCTGTATCATCATCAGTCCGTGTTGTCATTGTCGTCACCGTCGGGGAGGAAGTCAATTGATTGGGTATTCCTTAACGTTTCATATTTATGCAACTTGGCAAATCGAGACGAAGGGAGGGACGTAATTTGGATATTGCTTTACGTCTCATATTTATGCAACTTGGCTAATCGAGACGAAGGGAGGGACGTTAGGGATGACGCGGGGGGACAAGGGGTGGACAGGCCTGTGCTGATCAGAACCAGCCACAAGCATATGGGGAGGGCAGGGGTTCCCCCACGTCGTGGTTGTCTCCGTCTGTGTCATCATCCGTCCGTGTTGTCTTTGTCGTCGCCGTCGGGGAGGTAGTCAAAGGGAAGGGGTTCCCCGACGACGACCCAGAGCTCGCCATTAGTTTCAGGGAGTGAATCTCCCCTATTCACTGGCCAAATCGCGAGAAGGTGTCATGTTGGAATTTGAAGTACGCGGGGGACAAGGGGTGGACAGGCCTGTTCTGGTCAGAACCAGCCACAAGCGTATGGGGAGGGCAGGGGTTCCCCCACGTCGTGGTCGTCTCCGTCTGTGTCATCATCCGTCCGTGAATTCTTTGTCGTCGCTTTCGGGGAGGTAGTCAAAGGGAAGGGGTTCCCCGACGACGACCCAGAGCTCGCCATTAGTTTCAGGGAGTGAAACTCCCCTATTTACGGGCCAAACCGCGAGAAGGTGTCGAGTTGGAATTTGAAAGCCCACGCCGTGGTCGTCTCCGTCTGTGTCATCATCCGTCCGTGTTGTCATTGTCGTCGCCGTCGGGGAGGTAGTCAAAGGGAAGGGGAAAGTTCCCCGAGGAGCCATCCCCCAAAGCTGCAGGACGTCTGGGACAATCTCGAAAGAGAGGGGTGTGTTGTTTGTCCTTGGGTTTCGCCTGCCAGTGGTGGAACGAACGCAAGATTACTCCCTGGCAGGAGCCCTGAACGATAGGCCCGAAGCCCGAAGACGACTCGTCGCTCCCCCCCAACACTCTGTCGGTGGCCGTGGCGGCTTAGTTGCCGGGAACCACCTCCACGACCGTCGCCACTACAAAACGGACGAGTGAAACAAACAGTGACAGAGAACAGGACGAAACAGACGTGGGGGACTTTGAGTGAACAAGAACAGAACGAGAGAGCAGATACTACACCGAAGTGACCAACGCCAGAGGCCGGGGGATCACCAAGATCGGGTCCCGAACGTGACACATTGGAAACGAATTGCTACAAAATCGGCACCCTTGATCAAACTAGCTGACTGGACGTTGAATAAACATTGACGTGATATGCATTCAGGAAACATAACAAGGAAGAACCCAATAAATCTCGTGAGAAACAATTTTCGACGCACAGTAGCTGCTAAACGAAGAACATTTTTGTGGACATCATGGCTTCATGGTAATTAATTAACATCTTTAATTTTTAATCAGTGGTAATTTTGGCAGTGTTTTTTTTAAGAAAATTTGTTTTAAATGATAATGTAGTGCTGCGGAGTCTAGTTTTTTTGAACTTGCTTGACACGGGAGTGGAGACCATAATGCTTTAGTAATTAGGATTTTCAGATGATTCCTAACCAAGATTTATGAACACCTTGTTGGATGAGCGAAGCGAAGACTTCAATTTCACTGACCCCCAAAAAATTTAGCTCGGGTGTTTTTTTGTTATTTTTTTTGTTTTTGTTTGTTTGTATTTTTGTCTGTTTGTTCGCTCTCTACCGGGCAAACGGCACATGCGATCTTGATGAAAATTTAAGGGGACCTTCGAAATCTCTGAACTTAGACTTGCTACGTTTTTGGGTACAACCAAAGAAATATTTCTCATAAATATCGTACTTTTACGATTTTTTTTCGATTTTTAGTGCGATATTTTCGTGATATTTGGTCCAAGTCTAGGTCAACGGCTAATCCGATCTTGATGAAACTTTATGGGAACGTTTGAAATCCATTAAGTTGGATACGATATGATTTTGGAGACAATCGAATAAATATTTTGAATGAATATCGTACTTTTACGATTTTTTTTACGATTTTAAGTGCGATATTTCGTGACATTTGGGCCGATTCTGACCAAACAGGTGGGGCTACAACGTTCATATTTTACACGGACATTGAGGTAATGGTGATGTATTGCTTTTTGAAAGAAAAAGTTGAAAAAGTTAGCCAGAATCCATAGAAATAAAGCTTTTAATATAAGTTTTTTACGGTAAATAATAACAATTATTGACAAGTAACTATAGAAACTTGACAACAATCACCAACAATGCAATGCGTTCATAAAGCAATCTTCGGGCCTATACAGATATTTGATATTCTCATTACCCTAGCAAAAAGTACTTTATAAAAATTATTCTAATTTCACAAAAATGATTTTGCAATGGAACTTGAAGAAGTAAAGAGATCCCACGCATACTTATTTTTTTTAAAAAAAGCTCATCCATCAACGCGACGGGACTTAAGCGTTTTCCTAGTGTAAAACAATATTTAAATTTCCTCATACAGAGAAACAGAGCTTATTATCATTCTCCCTAGTTAAGATTCCTAAAACACCTTTTATCTTTTCGATGGATTGATAAGATTGGATTAAATATTGCTTTACGTCTCATATTTATGCAACTTGGCTAATCGAGACGAAGGGAGGGACGTAAGGGATAACGCGGGGGTACAAAGGGTGGACAGGCCTGTGCTGGTCAGAACCAGCCACAAGCATATGGGGAGGGCAGGGGTTCCCCCACGTCGTGGTCGTCTCCGTCTGTGTCATCCGTCCGTGATGTCATTGTCGTCGCCGTCGGGGAGTTAGTCAAAGGGAAGGGGAAAGTTCCCCGACGACGACCCAGAGAAACTAATAATCGGATAGAAAGTCACAATCTGAAAATTAAAACCTTTATTAGAAGTACTTACAATCTACACAAAACAGTAGAAACACTGAATTGATTGATTGATATCCAGTTCAACCTTCGAACGAGTAGGACGTGTCTGTGCTCCGTTCCGTATGACTAGTGGTGTTATTGTGTAGGCATAATGCTGTGTTCACGTTGTAATGAAATCTTGCCTTCGTGTGATGACTTTGTGACGTGTTTTGGCGAATGCAGTGGGAAATATCACTACGACTGTTCGGGGATGAGAGAAACAACCTACCGCAAAAAATCAACAAAAGATAAACAACTTTGGCGATGTATCAATTGTCGCACTCTCGGCCCTGGAGTGACCCCTGTAGCGACAGACCCAGTAGTGACCGTGTTAGGGTCGTCACAGATATCAGATGTAAATGTACTGGCTATTTTAAGGGAAATGAAGGACAAGGTAAGCTCCAACGAGGAGTTACTAAAAAACTAAACTTCAAAAGTAGAGGAGCTTTCTCGAGAAAACAGAAAGAAATACGAGATAATTAATAACATAACATTACGTTTAAATAATATGGAGCAGACTAGACTAGAAAACAATACTATTACTCAAGGGTTGTTCGGGTCTGAAAATAGCACAATAATTAGCAAAGACCACGCTAAAACTAGTGATTTGTGCATGGAAAACCCAACGTCTCGTGGGGTAATCGCGGAGGGGTCACGTGCGTCAGTTGAGAAGATGGTAGAAAGAAGTTCGCGGGAAGAGATGTACAGGCAAATTCTATACAAACAATTCAAAAATAACGATCCTGTGCAATCAGAGGATAATGTCGAAGAAAATATAAAATGTAAAACAGGTGAAGTGTTAGTGGTAGGTGACTCAATGATAAGAAGTGCAAGCAGTTTTCTCTCAAGTAGAGGTTGTGAGGTGGGTGTATACTCTGGTATTCGCGTATCGGAGCTGAGCCGGTTTATCACAGAAAGAGTGAATGAAGTGGAACCGAAAGTAATTGCTGTACATGTAGGAACCAACAACATCAAACGTAGGTCGGACCAGCACCTGATGGCAGAGATGGGCGAGTTGATAGATCAAGGTCGTGAAAAATATAAACACGCAAAGTGGCTCATCAACGGAATCGTCTACAGGAACGACGTTTACGATAGTACAGTGGATAAACTAAATGACAGTATTGAGTGGCTTTGCAGGGAAAAGGATGTTAACTATAATAATCCAAACGCGCGGCTATCAGTACACGAATCCGCAAACGATGCATGGCGTGCACTTAAATGTAAGAGGTGGCCTCTTTTTAGGCCAACTCATGATAGAAAAAATTGATGTATTGTTGAACTTGGAAAACTAAGTGATGATGGGGGGGCGAAAGAAAATGTAAGAAGGAAAGATAAATCTGTAATTCTTACTTCACAGAATAGCCATGCTAAAAAATGTGATATTGTTGATATTAGTAAAGGGATAGAAGGGAGGGTTCACAATAGGGAGAGCTCAGTATCGTTGTTCTATCAGAATGTACAGTGTCTAAGAAATAAGCTTGATATGTTAGAAGCAGAGTTACTTGATAGAGCAAAGCCTGATATTGTTTGCTTAGTAGAACATTGGCTGAGTGAGGCGGAGGCTAGTTGATGGATGAGCGTTTTTGTAAGTTTTTAGTTTGCGTGGGACCACTTTTCCTTTGCAAGTGCTTTGTGAATGCACTGTAGGTGATTGTTGTCAAGTTTCTATTGTTACTTGTTAAATGTAATTATAAACCTCAAAAAACTCATATTAAAACCTTTATTTCTATGGATTCTGGCTAACTTTTTAACTTAATCTTTCAAAAGGTACTATATCACCATAACTTTTATTTCCATGTGAAATATGAACGTTGTAGCACCACCCGTTTGGTCAGAATCGGCCCAAATGTGACGAAAATATTGCACTAAAAATCGAAAAACTCTTATTAAAACCTTTATTTCTATAGATTCTGGCTAACTTTTTCAACTTTTTCTTTCAAAAGATACTACATCATCATAATTGTAATGTCCATGTGAAATATGAACGTTGCATCCCCACCCGTTTGGTCAGAATCGACCCAAATGCCACGAAAATATCGCACTAAAAATCGAAAAATATCGTAAAAGTACGATATTCATGAGAAATATTTCTTCGATTGTACCCAAAAACGTAACACGTCTAAGTTTAGAGATTTTGAAGGTCGCCTCAAAATTTCATCAAGATCGCATATGCCGTTTGCCCGGAATCGTGCAAACAAACAGACAGAAAGAAAAAAAAAACATTGGAGCTAAATTTTTTGAGGGGTTAGTGAAATTGAAGTTTTCGCTTCGCTCGCTACGCTCATCCAATCATACATGCTCCTGGAATTTGTAACGCTGATAATTTTAAAACTTTTTTGTTGTGCATTATCAATTGTTTTTTTGGTAAACAACGAAAAATCACGGATTTTAACTTTTAAGGTGCGAATTTTCAAACTTTTAAAAAAATTGCACATCTCTACACATTGTAATCAAATCTTCCCAGTTTTTTCTTCCCTAATGAACTAGCCATAATTTTGCTTAGTTTGAAATTAATTTAGATTGTTAACTTTTTGTTGGTATATATAAGTGGTGAGTGTTAAAGTAGGCCAGCTACCTCGGAGCTAGAGATTCCGAATGATTTTGGCATGTTTTTTCTTTAGAAGAAGGAATGGGCAATTTCCGTAACTGCCAAAAGCTCCGATACAAATACATGACAACATCGAAACAGAGGGTGTCAAGCTACATGGGAGATTTTCCCCGGGGGATATTGAAGGTAATCAACACACACCTAATAAACTCATACCCAAGCAATAGATATAAATATTGTTTCTCATGATGCTAGAAGAAATGAAATGAAAACAAACTCCTCGGAAAATGTTGTTAACAATTGTGTAGTCCCTCAAGTTATCCCATAGTGTTTGTAAACTGTATATTCGCTTCTAACCACAAATATAACTTCATATATCTACTTAAACACCCATATTCAAATCTTTAGTGAGGTCAGTTTTGGATAGTTCCTGTTCAAATGTAAAATGATTCAAATGTGTGTTTTTATTCCAGTAAGCTTCCACACTCTTATTTCTGAAGATGGTGTCGTATCCGAAACAGAAAATCCATCTAATCCAGAATATCCCAGTAGGAAACAGTTTTCCCAGAAGACCTGGAAACTGTTGCCCAAATTCATTGATGATAAAAAAACGTGAGTAACCCATTGTGATGGGCATCCTTTGTTATAGTTCAAGTTCAAGTTCTTTATTCAACCGTAGATTTATACAGGATACAAATATGGATGTCGTCAGATTATTAAGACAAAAGATATAATAGTACCGGAATGGAACATAAATACAACAGAATAAAGTATAATTCATACACATACATGTAAACACTTAAAAATAAATAATAAAATAAATAAAATATTAACAAATGTACATGCATTGAGTGCTAAAGGCACATTCAGAGTGCAAACTGTGAACTGGTAGTTGTTTATACACTAGGAAAACGCTTAAGTCCCGCCGCGTTGTTGGATGAGCGTAATTGGTGCATTGAGCTGCCATGTGTTATGCGAATTTTCTGTTGTTCTATGGAAAAATCATTATTAAATTGAATTTTTTTAAAAATTAAATTAAAAAAATAAAAATTAACATTATTTTTTTTAATTTTTTAAAATTAATTGTAATTGTTTAAAAAAAATCGTAAAATTGAAATTTTGTTAAGAAATAATTTCTCGATTGCGCTCAAATTTGACAATAATATATATATATATTCATAAAATTAAGATTCTGCGCAAAAATCATTTCAATCGGATAAAGCATGTAGGGGTTATAAGTCAAAGAATTAAACCCGTAAAATTTCGATTTTTATGATAAATATTTTTTCAATTGCGCTCAAATTTCACTTCAATATCTTTATTCATAAAATAAAGGTTCTGTGCAAAAATCATTAAAATCGGATAAAGCATGTAGGTGTTATAAGTCGAAGAAAGTTTTTGAAAATCGAAAAAAAATCGTAAAATTGCGATTTTCATGAGAAAAAAATTTCCGATTGCGCTCAAAAACGTGGCAGTTCTAAGTTAAGAGATTTTGAAGGCCTCCATAAAATTTCATCGCAATCGGAGTATCGGTTTAACCGGAATCGTGTGGACAAACAAACAAAAATACAAAAAAAATACAAAAAAAAAACATTCCGGATTTTTTTCTCCAGTGTAGTAGAATGGAATCTTCGCTACGCTCGCTACGCTCATCCAAAAACTAAAATCATAATTGTTCCCTTAAGGCTATTCCAGAGCACTCTTACCGATATTTTGAAAGTCAACGGAAAATGGCTAAAAGTTGGTTGGATGAAAGATGAACTTGAATAAAAAAGGAAAAAAATAACTTTTTTTTGGACGGGACAAAAGCTCTATTTTGGTCATTATTATGCAAATTTTGGGTCAATACGAAAATAATGTTTTAGATGGCAATATTTAATTTTTAGCTATGCATCTTTTTTTATTGCTTCAACACACCTTTGTGTCTGGACTAAATACAAGGGAAAATAATTTTATGAAATAACTTTTGATGAACGATTTTTTTCGTGTTACGGTTCAAAACTCATTTTTGTACCATGAGACAAAAAAACCGTACATTGCACATTATTTCAGAAAAAAAATATCTTACTCTCAGTCCAGAGACAAAGGTGCGTTGAAACAGTAAAAAAAATCATAGCTCAAAACTTAATAATGCATCTATAACATTCATTTTCGTATTGACCCCAAATTTGCATATAATGGCCAAAATAGAGCTTTTGTCCCGTCAAAAAAAGTATTTTTTTCTTCTTTTTTATCTTAGTTCATCTTTTATCCAAACAACTTTCCTTTGACATCGGTAAGAGTGCTCTTACTGAAATTTTGAAAGTCAAAGGAAAATGGCTTAAGTTGGTTGGATGAAAGATAAACTTTTTTTGGACGGGACGTAAGCTCCATTTTGACCATTATATGCAAATTTTGGATCAATAAGAAAACAACTGTTCTAGGTGCAATACTTAATTTTAAGCTTTGATTTATGTTTTTGGGTTTTTTTCAACACACCTTTGTCTCTGCTATGAGTATAAGGGAAAATAATTTTCTGAAATAACGTTTGATGTACGATTTTTTTCGTACATCAAACGTTATTTCAGATTTTTTTTTTTAGCATAGACAAAGGTGTGTTGAAAAAAAATCAAAGCTTTAAATTAAGTATTGCACCTAGAACTGTTGTTTTCTCATTGACCCAAAATTTGCATATTTTGGCCAAAATGGAGCTTTTGTCCCGTCCAAAACAAAAGTTTTTCTTTTCTTTTATTAAAGTTCATCTTTCATTCAACCAACTTTCAGCCATTTTCCTTTGACTTTCAAAATATCGGTAAGAGTGCTCTGGAATAGCCTTAAGATGTTATTAAAAATAATTAATACGCACATAAAAAATAACAAGAATGGGAGAAGAATAAGTACTAGTACCGGTACATGTACAACAATAATGTACAGTATATACAAACAGAACACGTAATGACTCAATGAGTATACAATGAATGTACAAGGTGTGTCATGCCTTGCATTCCAGTCACAGTGGGTTGGGTAAGTC
This sequence comes from Sweltsa coloradensis, assembly GCA_024449915.1. Classification (NCBI taxonomy): domain Eukaryota; kingdom Metazoa; phylum Arthropoda; class Insecta; order Plecoptera; family Chloroperlidae; genus Sweltsa; species Sweltsa coloradensis. Next base: position 25,373 of record JAMZAV010002974.1, read on the forward strand.
CCATCATTTTATATATGTTGAGGGCTGTGTATTCTCAATTATTGTTGTCAAGGGAGATTGATTTGTTATGTTTTATGTTTATGTTTTTGAGGTCTGAATGACAAGATCTAAAATAAATCATCACTTTAAAGAATATTGTTTCTATTCAATTTACAAGTTGTAAATAGTGTAATTTAACGTATTTCTTTATACCCTGTCGGTGAGCCGACATTAATGGTCCTCCGTTGGCTGGATCTTCAAGTCCTAGGAAGTATTCCACTCCAGTATCAAGGTATGCCTATGTGGTAGGCTATTGAGTGTAGTTTTTCAAAAATGGATAAAAAAGAAGATTCCAGATAGTACTGCTGTAACATATAGTGGTGTTTGATCTACTCGTGGGATTCCAGCAGATAAGTTTCCAGGAAATGATGACTGGACTAAAGCTGGGAAATCCATGTCACAAGTAGATGAACGAGAACACAAAAAGAGATCTAGTAAATCAATTGCAAGTTGCAATAATTCTAGTTCCAGTTCTATTACTAGTACAGTTCGTCGTTGTAAGCTTCAAGTGGAGCAAGATGCCAAACAAGAAGTGCTTCGTATCGAAAGAGATAGGATTGAAGCTGCTAGAGCACGACAACAGTACGAGGATGAACTTGCACAGAAGAAAATCGATATTGAACTTGCCCGTATGCGACGAGAAGCTGCTGAAGAAGAAAACATCGCTGCACTTCAACGCGACTTGATTGAGAGCGCTTCCCAGACAAAGTTAGCTGAGATTGATGAAGAATTCGATCTGGAAGTTGATGAAAACGAGTCACGAAGGATGTCCAGTGTTGCTGATTGGGTGAAAAATGCTGAAACTGGTAAGTTAAACAGCTGTTCGAATCCAGTGGAGTTATCTGGTATCAATGTGGGTCCAGGTTTAATTTCTCCAACCCCACCAATAGATGAGACGCTAATGGTCAGACAATCCGATTTAGCTGGTGCATTTAACAATATTGCTACTATTCTCAAACATGTAGGGCTAGGTGCTAGCAACCAACAAAGTGACAGTAGGCAATATTTAGTGAGGCAAACAGTCGGTAGAGATTTACCAATGTTCAGTGGAGACCCTGAAGAGTGGCCAATATTTAGTGCTAGCTATAAACAGTCTACAAAATGTTGCCAATTCTCTGATGTAGAAAATATTATCAGACTTCAAAGAGCCTTGACGGGAAACGCCAAGAGAGAAGTTCAAGCCATGATGGTTACACCTTAGAATGTCGACAAAATAATGGCTACATTGGAGAGAAGATTTGGTAGGCCAGATCTGGTTATTTCAGCACTAATTGAGAAGGTGCGAAATGCTCCTCCACCCAGAAACAACAAAATGGAAGATCTGATTGTCTTTGCCAGCTTGGTTAATAGTCTCACAGCTACAGTGGAGAACCTGGATCGTCCGGCGCACCTTTCAAATCCGGAGTTGATTCAAGACTTGGTACGGAAGTTGCCTGACTACCTGAAGCTGTCGTGGGGACGAGAAATACTTGGGCTAAGTGATAAGACAGGAACTCTGAAACATTTTGCAAAGTGGCTAGACATTGAAGCAGAGGCTGCGAGTTTGGTTAGTGTTCCTTGTACTTTGAGCCTACATAATAAAGATAAAGTAGAAGTGAAACCAAAATACTACGGTAGCTATAAGGATACAAGGAAGAATGAAACGATATTGAGCACCACTGCAACAAGTAAAACAGAAAGTAGATGCATTTACTGCAAAAGGTCTGGTCATAAAGTGTGTGACTGTTTTATATTTGCTAAACTGAACACTAAGAAACGGGTACAGTGGTCTTGGAATTCAGGTGTCTGTTTTAACTGTTTAGAGTCTGGACATTATAACAGTGAATGTAAGAAGCCGGTTTGTGGTTTAAAGGGATGTACTCTTAGACACAACACATTGTTGCATTTAGATCACCAACCTGAGGTCAAGGAGACAGAACAAGCTGTAGTCAACCATCTACATTCTGCGGTATTAGATAAAGTACTGTTGAAGATTACGCCAGTAAAGCTATTCGGACCTTGTGGGGAAATATCAACATATGCAATGTTGGATGAAGGATCCACAACCACATTGTTGGATGAATCTCTAGCGGATCAGCTGGGTTTGGAAGGTCGGTCTCAACCAGTGGTATTGCGTTTCACCAACTCTGTAACGAGATTAGATCAAGAGTCGCGGCTCGTCAATCTCAAGGTTGAAGGGACACTGAGTAACAAGAAGTATAACATGGCAAATATTCGTACTGTGAAGAATTTGGAACTTCCCGTACAGACAGTGAAAGTAAAAAACTTAGCAAGTAAATGGAAACATCTGAAACAGGTACACATACCTAATCTTGAGAATGCGAAGCCCATGATATTGATTGGAGCGGATAATTTGTGAGTTGATAACTTCTATGGAAATGTTGAGAGGTCCACCACATACACCATTGTTATCGAAGACAGCTCTAGGATGGATCATTCATGGAATGCCACAATGAATGATGGACGTGTTGACGATGAATTTACTCTTCATATTTGCCATAGAAGTGAATCAGACGAAATTCTACATCAATTGGTAAAGGAATCTTTTAAAACCGAGACTTTTGGAGTAAAGATTATTGATCAAAAACCATGCTCTAGGGAAGAGTTGCGTGCTCGTAAGATTCTGGAAGAAACAACAAAACAAGTGGACGGTCGATATGAAACTGGATTACTTTGGAAAGAGAAGCAACTCAAGATTTCAGAGAGTAAAGTAACAGCATTCCGAAGACTAGAAAACATGGAGAGAAAGATGGATAAGGATCCAGTCTTTGCCGAGCTATATTGTGAAAAAATAATGGATTACGTGCGTAAGGGTTATGCTGCTAAGTTGTCAAAATGTGAGATGGCAATGACTCCACCAAAGACTTGGTATTTGCCACATTTTGCTCATGTCAATCCAAATAAACCAGGCAAGATAAGATTTGTGTTTGATGCAGCGGCAAAAAGTCATGGAGTAAGTCTTAATGATAAGTTAATCAAAGGGCCTGATCTTCTTAATTCTTTAGTAGCTGTCATCATGAAATTTCGAGCCAGGTCGATTGGGTTTGTTGCGGATATACGCGAGATGTTTCATCAAGTGATGATTAGGGAAAGTGATAGAGATGCACAGAGATTTCTGTGGAGGGGGATGGACAGATTTCGAAAACCAGATGAATATCGCATGAATGTGATGATATTTGGAGCTACATGTTCCCCATGTTCTGCCCATTATGTGAAGAACTATAATGCTGAACAGAATAAGCACGAGTTTCCTGAGGCAGCAACAGCTATTATCGATAGACATTACGTGGATGATTACCTCGACAGTGCATGGACATCAGAGGAGGCTATTGAAATAGACAAAGATGTTATCGAAGTACACAGACGTGGTGGATTTGAAATACGTAATTGGATATGTTCTAATCGGCAAGTATTGGACAGTATACCGCCTGCAATGAGAGCAGACACAGATAAGACGTTTGAAAATAGTCATCAGGAGAGTGTTGAAAGAGTGTTGGGTCTTCACTGGAAACACAATAGTGATGAGTTCATCTTCACACTACAGTTCAACCGGTTGGATCCCAACCTACTACAGGGAAAGAAGACACCGACTAAGCGAGAAGTACTACGTGTACTCATGTCGGTTTACGATCCTCTTGGCTTTGTTGCTCATTTTTTGATAAAGGGCAAAATCTTGTTACAAGATATTTGGAGGTTGCAATTGGGCTGGGATGACGAATTGACTGGGAAACTTGATTCAAAGTGGAAAAGTTGGTTAATGGAGCTCAGTGAAGTTAAACAGTGTCGAATCCCGAGATGTTATTCTATGAGAAGAGTTGGATCAACCACGCTCCATGTATTTTGTGACGCATCTGAAAAGAGTTTTGCAGCTGTCAGTTATTTTAGCACAACAACAAACGATAGTACAGTTGACGTTGCATTTGTACTAGCTAAAACGAGAGTGTCACCTTTGAAACCGATATCGATACCAAGATTAGAGTTGCAGGCTGCGGTAATGGGGACGAGAATGGCTTTTATGATTCAAGAGGAATTAGGAGTGGAGATGTGCATTGAGCGAACTGTGTTCTGGACTGACTCCAGAACGGTTCTTTGCTGGCTACGTTCAGATGCAAGAACGTTTAAGACTTTTGTTTCTCATCGAGTGGGTGAAATATTGGACACTACAGACGTGTCACAGTGGAAGTGGATTTCCACACAGGATAATGTTTGCTGATGAAGCGACTAGGGAGACACCAAGTGAATTTCATCCTTCAGCTCGATGGTACAATGGACCTAGCTTCCTTAAAAGAACAGAAAGTGATTGGCCAAAAGAGAACCGCACAGTGCACACTGACAATGAGGGGATTGCTGACAAAGAGCTGGAGATCAAACTGGAATATATTAACGTTTTAACGATTTACAACACTGTTCTTCCCGAGGTGGAAAGATTTTCAAACTTTTGTAGACTTATCAGAACAACAGCATGGATAATGCGGTATATAAATTGTCTACGCATGAAAATGAGAGGAAATTCAGTGCTTAGTGTTACTGAACTAGAAGATGCTAAGAAAAGATGGTATAAGAGAGTTCAATGGGACTCATTTCCAGAAGAAATGGCAATGTTGTCATTGAAAAAATCCTTCTCTAAATCAAGCAAGATATTTCAACTTGATCCATATCTTGATATTGATGGGATCATGAGAATGCGAGGGCGCATTAGTAAAGCACCGGGTATTGCTGATGCTACGAAGAATCCAGTGATTTTAAATGCAAAGCATCCATTTACAAAGTTGATGAAAATGGAATTTCACAAAAGGGCCGGGCATCAAGGACAGGAAAGAGTGTTCAATGAAGTGCGACAGCAGTTTTGGATTCCAAACATGAGAGCGGTGATTCGCAGTTTGTGGAATTACTGCAATCTGTGTCGGATCAAGCGAGCCCTACCAAAGCCACCAGAAATGGGAGATTTGCCTGAAATAAGACTAACTCCATACTATAAACCATTTACATTTACCGGTGTTGATTATTTTGGTCCTATGGAAGTTACCATTGGAAGAAGACGAGAGAATCGATACGGTGTGCTATTTACTTGTATGGTAATTAGAGCTGTACATTTGGAGATGGCTGAAACCCTCTCTACTGATTCAGCCATAATGGCAATTAGAAGATTTCTTGCCCGTCGAGGAACTGTTCGGAAAATGTATTCCGATAACGGCACAAATCTACGAGGAGCTCATCGAGAGTTGAAGGTAGCTCTGGAGGGTCTTCAACAGGAAGAAATTCAAGACGATTTAGCAACAAAAGGAATTGAGTGGCACTTCATTCCTCCAGCAGCTCCTCATATGGGAGGATGTTGGGAAAGAATGGTTCAAAGTGTAAAAAAAGCATTGTCAGTGACGCTGCACTCGCGATGTCCCCGGCTTGAAGTGCTTCAAACACTCTTTGCAGAAGCAGAGTTTATGGTTAATAGTAGACCTCTTACACATGTACCCGTCGACACCACAGAGCCGGAAGCCTTGACACCAAACCATTTCCTTCTTGGAAGTTCATCAGGAATATCCGTACCAGGAATCTTCGATGATAATGATTTAATCCTAAGAAGACAATGGAGGATTGGTCAGAGGCTTGCTGATCATTTTTGGAAACGTTGGATAAAAGAATATATACCAACTTTGGTGAAACGCGAAAAATGGCATGAACCTGTGGAATGTATCAAAAGCGGTGACATTGTTGTAATAGCAGATGGAAATCTACCAAGAGCCAGCTGGCCAAAAGGAGTGATCGAAACCATATACCCAGGAAAGGACGGACGTATTCGAGTGGTAGATGTGAAGACAACCAAGGGAACCTATCGCAGACCAGTTCATAAGTTGTGAGTGCTACGTACAACAAGTTTGCCCAACACACTTTGAGAATTTGGGTGATGCAGCCGGATACATCACCGTTGGGGGGTATGTCATGCCTAGCATTCCAGTCACAGTGGGTTGGGTAAGTCCCATCATTTTATATATGTTGAGGGCTGTGTATTTCAATTGTTGTTGTCAAGGGAGATTGATATGTTATGTTATGTTTATGTTTTTGAGGTCTGAATGACAAGATCTAAAATAAATCATCACTTTAAAGAATATTGTTTCTATTCAATTTACAAGTTGTAAATAGTGTAATTTAACGTATTTCTTTATACCCTGTCGGTGAGCCGACAAGGTGCATGTATTTACAAGTTATGCAGAGAAGTACTCTTGGAGGGAGTAGTAGCTCTGGGATAGGAGGAAGGCTTTCAAAAGAGATTTACAGGAGGTCATGGAGGGGGAAGTTATGATGTTGATGGGAAGCTTGTTGGAGATGGTTAGGGCCAACTATTTCGGGAAAGGTTGTGGGTGGGAATGTGGATTTATCGATTGGCTCTTGTAAAGTGATGGTGAACAGATGTGTTTAAAGGGAAGAGATTAGGATTTGAACGGACTAAGATGGACGCAGCTTGGATCAGGGAACAAGCAAGTGTGGGTATACCCAGCTAAAGAGCTCTCTACAAGAGTGCCTTCTGGATACACTGGCAATTATGCGGATAGCCTTTTTAAGGAGTGTAAATAGTCTAATTGCATGCGGTGATGCACCCCAAAAAAGTATGCCGTATGAAAGGTGTGAATGAATGTTGGCAAAATATACTAAGTTTAGAATGTGAGGGTGAACTATCTGTTTCAGCTTCCTGAGCATGAAGCAGCCACTGTTTATTTTGGAAGTGACCTGGTCAATGTGGGTGGACCAATCTCATGTTTCAGTCACATACAGGCCCAACAACTTAACGTAAACTCACGGTTTTGTTTTCTGTATTTTTACACCACGTTTTATTTATACCACTACTATTGATGTCTTTTTGACTATGGTATATAAAAAAACACCATTATGTGTAAAAAATCTACACCGCAGAATTTATACCAGTTTTTTTTAAAGTGTGTTTTCCTCGATAGTGAAGCAATTTCACTTTTCCCATACTTGGAGATGCCCTTGATTGACATTGCACTCAAACTCGAGCGGTCAATATCATTTTATATATTTTTTATTGTATCATTATCAATAGAACTATAGTACGTTTTAAGGCTTAAAAAGGACCTAATTCACAAGAAGTACTTAAAAAAGCAATGTAACCAGGGTGCGAATTGACGGGGGGATGGGGGGGATTTCCCCCCCCTCTGGTAATTTCATCCCTGGCTCTGTTTTACTGAAAGGTATCCCTGCCGGGGATGGCTAAATCCCCACCTCTGGATTCCCATCTCATCTCATAACATATCAAGTGACTTTATCTCGTTATGTTAATAAATAATGCGTCAATTTACACATATTCCTTTCAAAATAATACCTCAGATCGCTTCTAATACCATCTTGAGGGCAATAATACCCCCAAATTTTTCTCAGATCACTTCTAAGGCCATCTCGAGGGCAATAATGACCCAAAAATTTTCATCAGATCGCTTCTAAGGCCATCTCAAGGGCAATAATACCCCAAAAAAAAATTCGCCTCCGGCGGCTGGGGCCTCGCCCCAGACCCCGGTTTGCCAACGAAAATACTATTCTAAGCCATCCCCCCCTCTGCAAGGTCGTTAATTCGCACCCTGAATGTAACGCTAAATAAAATCTGTATTTATGGCATCAGTAAACTTGAAACGTACTTAACACTATTTTTGAAGGATGAACTCGAGAAAAGAAAACGGGTGATGTCAGGGACACCTGAGACTGACCAATTAGATGGCCTAGCAATTTATTATTACTTACGGTGAAATTATCTTGTTCTAGAAACGACGTCAGCTCAATTCGGCTGAAAAAAATCGATGTTAAATACAAGGAATGTGTAGCAAAAAACGAGGGAAAAGAAGATCTACAAAGAGGTGAATCGGAGACGGACTACACACAGTTAGTGAAGGTACACAATTCACACTTTGTTGGCAATTCCTATTATATTTTAAAACTCCCATGTTCAATATAAGTCGGGTCAGGGAGTTGCTGTAGCAACCTGCTTTCTTGTGCACGTACACAAGAGTTTATTGAAGTATATTGTCTGTTGATTGGTGTATTAATTTAAAAAAATGCACAAACAAACAAAAAAAACAAAAAAACATAAAGTAAATGTCAATGTAAAATTTGAACACTGTAGACCCGACTAGTGACCAATTTGTTTAGTCGAAATTGCAGGACAGTTCAAACTTACAAATTAGGAACTGTAAGAGTACAGACTATTTTTTTTAAATCAGCTCCGTTTCATCCAGAAGGAAAGTTTGTACCCCAAACATCTCCATGGCAAGAGCGCGTTCGAGCAAACATTCAACTTTAAAATCATCAAATGTAGATATATTTTATAAATATATATATATATATATATATATTGATTCATAGCAGTTGTCGAAAAAGTTTGCCCCGACTGGGGTTCGAACCCAGAACCTCCGGTTTAACGTGCCATAGCTCTACCAATTAAGCTACCGGGACCACAGAACAAACCTTTAGGAAACTGCTATTTGTTGTGACTGTTGACTTACATGACATAAATCCAACAGAAGACGGCAATGTAGCTGTCAAATCTGAAAGATTGCATGGATAAATTCAATCACATCTCATCTCCCATGAGTTGGGTAGTATGAATATGAAAACTTTTTCGACAACTGCTATGAATCAATAACTATGTCCTTAAAGCGGGCTTACGCTTAAAACCCATATATTCATATATATATGTATGTAATTATTCACCATTTTTTTTTTCTGGGTTTCGTGTTCAAGAACACAAGCTAGCTGTACGGTAGGTGAAAAGACGTCTTCTCTTGCCCAACACGTCGCAACAACGGATTACTCTATCGACTTCGACAACACACGTGCTCTGACAAGAGAAGAGCACTTTCGCACACGTGTGATTAGAGAAGCAATAGAGATACACAAACGCCCCCACACGATGAACAGGAGGGATGACGCACTCGTCTTGCCAGCATCTTGGAGGCCTGCCTTGGTGTCACACTCAATACAACCTCAACACCCCCAAACTATGCCCATGCCCCCTTATGTACAGTGTATCACCTCGCCGCAAACAATAGATGCGGAAAAATACACAGGTCCGACTACACGTAGCCGAAGCCGTCTGGTTTAATGTTTGTTTGTTTTTGCCTGGGCTGAGTCCCACGTCTGCAGTCGAGGCAGCAGCAGTAGTTTTTTCTGAGCTGTTAGGGTTTCGTCCTGATGATGGCTGATGTGATTCAGCCGAAACGTCGACCAGCTGACAATGGTCCTTGTGTAGGCCTGCTAGAGAGAAGAGGAAATACACGAACAAAAACCCTAAAACAAAATTTGGATAAATATATATGAACTGTCATAGTTTGTCGATCAGATTGCTCAGGTGTAGAAATGTGACAAGTTTTTCACTGTTTTCATAAGACAAAATTTCTTCATATGATAGATTTAAATTCAATTGGAGTCTCAAACCATCATAGTTTGAGCAGTCAGTCAACAGATGATGAACGGATAGCAATACATCACACGTGTCGCAAATCGGAGCAATCTTATCTCTGGTAAAAAGATAGGCATGGGTGAGGTGGGTGTGCCCTATTCGTACTCGCGCCAATACAACCTCCTCACGACGAGATAATATGGAAGAAGGGGGTCGCACCTTCAGTGAAAGACAGGGCATCACACGACGCATCTTATTATTCTGCAAAGCATTCCAACAATCCTGACCTAATTTCAACATATGGTTCTTGAACCCACTTTGGATTGGATATTGCTTTACGTCTCATATTTATGCAACTTGGCTAATCGAGACGAATGGAGGGACGTAATGGATGACGCGGGGGGACAAGGGGTGGACAGGCCTGTGCTGGTCAGAACCAGCCACAAGCATATGGGGAGGGCAGGGGTTCCCCCACGTCGTGGTCGTCTCCGTCTGTGTCATCATCCGTCCGTGTTGTCTTTGTCGTCGCCGTCGGGGAGCTAGTCAAAGGGAAGGGGTTCCCCGACGACGACCCAGAGCTCGCCATTAGTTTCAGGGAGTGAAACTCCCCTATTCACGGGCCAAACCGCGAGAAGGTGTCGAGTTGGAATTCTAGAATCGCAACGATTCATGGGGCGGTACAGGACCAGGAGGAACCTGGGGATGACCCAGCCTGGGCGGCTGCCCGGTCAACCGTGCAACGCTTCGGTGAGTACGCGTACACGGCTTGTGATTTGTAATTTAAAGTATTTGACCGTGTATTGTAATTTGTGCATTTCTAATCTCCAGTCGGACGAGGACCAGGAGATGGTAAAAACGCGAGAGGCGATTCGGTGTCCCGTCAAATATCGATGCGAGCGTTGCGGCGACCGGGTCAGCCGCCTCAGGATACACCTCATCAAGGAACACGGCATGGAGGGAGAAAAACTTAAGAAGACCCTGAAAACGTGGGCGGCACGGAGGACGCTGGACACGACGAGACCTCCGTGCCACCCACGTCACTAAAGCCGTGAGTGTACCGTCCCATGAATCGTTTTTTTTTATTTTTTTATGTAATTTGCCTCCTCCCAATGTGTTCATTTAAATTCATACATTCACTTATTCATTAATATTTTATTTGTATCAACATTTTTAATTGTTTTTTTGAAGAAGAATGAATTAAGAAATGTATTTTTTAAATAAATTTAATGTACTTTATCTTTTTTTAAATATAATAAATAAATATATTATAAATATTATTGCAGTATTTTTTTTTTCTGATTACTGATCTGAACCGAAGAGATTATATCAAACCTTCTTCTCGCTCTTTTGATGTCGCCAATCCTCCAATGTGATATGAACCAAAGTCATGCACAGATTATGGCAGATAATTATGCAAATAATGTTATTTATTATTATTTTCTTGCTTCATGCTTTCACAGCCCGAAAAATTAGAAACATTAAATATTTTACGAGTCATTTCGCTGTGTTCATTTTTATTTTTTATTGTTTTTTTTATTTTTTCATTATTATCATTAATAAGGATCTCAATGAAGTGTGAAAGTGATTTCTTATCAGAAATTGAAACGATAAAAAAGCGAGGCATTAAAGCCGATTTATGCGTACCTGAAACTTCATAGAATGATACATTTTAAGGATACGAATAGAATGTTACAAGATGAAAACTTGAAGATGATTGCAAATAATAATAAGGTGCTGACTGAACTCGAAATACCGAATTCTTAGTGAAGCATTATTCCAAGAGAATATGCAAATGGCTAGGAAACGTACTGAACTACAAACCACGGGCCAACCAAAAAATAATGAGTATGTCAATATTAAAAAGTTCGATTCGGTTGTTGACATCAAAAAGATTTGAGGGTCATACGAATGTTGAACCAGACGACAACGTAATTGGGGTTTTAGGGCAAAACCAACAGTGAAGTTTTCAGTGCCAATCAAATTTTCTGATTGCTAAATATATATGAATTTCAAATTGAATTTCAAAGGTTTACTTTATGTAAGAAATTAATAACATTATCACTTGTCGTGGATTTGATTGGATCGTGGTCGTCTCCGTCTGTGTCATCATCCGTCAGTGTTGTCATTGTCGTCGCCGTCGGGGAGGTAGTCAAAGAGAAGGAAACAGTTGCCCGACGACGACCCAGAGCTCGTCATTAGTTTTGAGGAGTGATTTATACTCCCCTAATCACGGGCCAAACCACGAGAAGGTTGCAAGTTGGACTTTAATTTATTGGAATTAAACATTTACAAAGTTTGTAGCTGAAATCATATGATAGAAGTTCTTCATTGAGAGGGATCAACTTGAGTGCGCAAGGCATAATATTTGGTACATTTTGATAAAATGATGTACCGTTAAAATGTACATCACATGTTTCGGCAATCTCAGCCAAATGCAAAAGTGTAAAGAGAGATTAAATTGTATTTGCTCAAAATACTCAAACAATACACACGAAATACAGAAATACTCACGTTAACCAATCATTACAGAATCAACGATCGTTTTCTGCGTATAGTTAGGTAAAACTTCGCACTTCTGATGTGTGCACATGTTATTTAGTACTACACTTATGACCGTTTTGAAAGATATTTCTATTTATTTAAATCATTATTTGATTGGATATTGCTTTACGTCTCATATTTATGCAACTTGGCTAATCGAGACGAATGGAGGGACGTCAGGGATGACGCGGGGGAACAAGGGGTGGACAGGCCTGTGCTGGTCAGAACCAGCCACAAGCATATGGGGAGGGCAGGGGTTCCCCCGCGTCGTGGTCGTCCCCGTCTGTGTCATCATCCGTCCGTGTTGTCTTTGTCGTCGCCGTCGGGGAGGTAGTCAAAGGGAAGGGGTTCCCCGACGACCAGTATGACCAAGGTCAACCTAGTATTAGCATGGGAGATCAATATGACATGGACAACAAAGGAGTTATTCAAGCAGCAAGTCACGCTAAATTGTGCTTGGAGGGACATCGAAGATCTCAACCCGCAATGAATGTCTCTTGGAAAACTATGTATAACACCTCAGAATATAAAGAAGCCATTTGAGTTGATTGGGGAGGCCGAGGAAGATGATGTTGAATATGAGGAATTCAAGCCAGTCAAGGAGCACAATGAATGGACGAAAATCTCTGCATTGGGACCTTATGACTTCGAGGTTCACAGCGAGGTCGGATTGAGTGATCTAAACACATCATTCCCTTGGACAAACTCGTATTCAAACTATCCAAAGTTAGAATTGGTCTCTACCTTTCTCTTAAGTGTGCAACAATTTAAGTTGGTTGACGAAGAAGTGGCTGCACCTACTTAAGTCTATTCCTCCGAGCAGCAGGAAATATTAGACCCCGTCACCTGCCAAATGTCCTCTGTTTCTTATTTTAAAAATGACGATGTAGTGAGGCGAGTCATTGTCCAATGCACTGTAGGTACTGGAAAAAGCACTCTACTAAAGGCAATGACTCTAGAATTGAAAGGTGTGTTGGGTGACGGAAGTTTTAATTTGATGGCTCCTACCGGAGTAGCAGCCTTCAACATTAACGGAAGCACTATCCACTCAGCTCTGCACATTGGGACAAATTCAACAACGTTCTGTGATTTGTCTGGTAAAGATGCCAGGAGATTCCAACTAGATATAAAGAACGTATAATTTATAATCATAGACGAGTACAGCATGATTGGTTGCAATCTGATGGTAAAGATTGACAAACGTTGTCGTTAGGCCAAGCCGTCATTTGCAATACAACCATTTGGCAATCTGTTTGTGTATCTGTTTGGAGACATCAACCAGTCTGTGACCGTGCTCTTTACAGCGACAAGTCCTCACACTACGGTCTTTCCAACGAAGGTATGCTAGCATACAGAAACTTTGGTAAATGCCATACTGTCTGTTGTGCAACGGCAAAATGGTGTCTCTCCTAGCCAGGCACTATTTCGTGACCTCTTATCCCGATTAAGTGACGGCTGCGTATCGAAAGACGACTACAAAGTTCTTAAAACTTGATTAAAAACTCGCTATCCCAAACGGAACAACTAAAGTTCATTAATTTACTCAATCTCGAACCGGTCAAGGCTACTGAATATGCACATAACATGGAACATTTAACATCTCTTGGTCAACCTGTTGCCAAAATCTGTGCACAGCATAATTGCACAACCGCAGCCCAGGGAACCGCAGATGATGCCCATGGACTTCAACCTGTTATAAACATGTCTGTTGGATGTCGTGCGATCGAACCTCTGGACGGAACGCGGGCTTGAGAATGGAGCAACTGGTACGATTATCGATCGACATAATATACGCTCCAAACACAACACCACCAGCCTCTCTGCATATTAGTAGAGTATGACAACTACCAAGGGCCATCCTTTCATCATCCCAAGGTAATGCCAATAAGCCCGGTCTCCAGATCTTGGACTGAAAAAAGGTTAAATGTACTCGACAACAGTTCCCCTTACAACTTGCATGGTCTATTACTATTCATAAATGCCAAGGAATGACTCTTGATTCAGCAGTTGTGGGACTTGGCTATGCACAAGCATATGGGGAGGGCAGGGGTTCCCCCACGTCGTGGTCGTCTCCGTCTTGTGTCATCATCCGTCCGTGTTGTCATTGTCGTCGCCGTCGGGGAGGTAGTCAAAGGGAAGGGGTTCCCCGACGACGACCCAGAGCTCGCCATTAGTTTCAGGGAGAAGAACTCCCCTTATCACGAACCAAACCACGAGAAGGTTGCGAGTTGGAATTTGAAGGCCCTCTTATCTTTGCCGTGGGGTGGGTTGGAGCTTAAAACCAGTTATCTCGTTATCTCTGTCTAAACATGTCTCTCTTCGTCTATTTCTGGCCGGCCTCCGATACCACTGCCATTCCTCCGACCGCGCGAGTTTTCCCGCTACACCAAGCTATTGCATATTCGTGTGTAATTTGAGCGCAATCGAAAAATTATTTCTCACGAATATCGAAATTTACGGGATTTTTCATTTTCTAAAACAATTTTTTGACTTATAACACCTACATGCTCACACGATTCCGGCTAAACTGATACTCCAATTACGATGAAATTTTCAGGAGACTTTTAAAATCTCTGCCAACTTTTTTGAGCGCAATCGAAAAATTATTTCTCACTAAAAATCGCAATTTTATGAATTTTTTTCGTTTTTATTGTTTTTTCTGTTTTTTAAATGTGTGCCTTGCCTCGACAGTTCGTCGAGGCAAGGCCAACAGGAAAGGAAAGCGGACGGAAACGGAAGTTCATAAAATCCTTCCGAAAGTCGCAACCCAAGAATGGATCAGGCCTCAGCAATAGTGCTTTCGTCGACGAGGACAGGCCACCATCAATTAAAGATAACGTGATAAAGAAGAAAAGAGCTCTAAAAGTCTCCTTCGATTAAATATTGCTTAACGTCTCATATTTATGCACTTTGGCTAATCGAGACGAGGGAACCTGTCGTTGCCGCCAAAGTTGGCACGGCCTCTGCAAGACCCCGAGACGAAAGTTGCAAACGACGTATACTTGGCTCGGAAGAATAAACAAATGAAAACCCCCGCGATGCCCGAATCGAGACCGCCAGAAATTGACGTTTCGTCTGACGAGTGAAGAGGGGTCGGAAGGCGAGGACGCTGTCGAGGTGGAGGACGACGAAAAACGCAGCGAATGTGACGACTACAGTAGTGATTCCCACTACAGTAGTGATTCCCACAACGACCTCCCCGAAGAGGAAATATCAAGAAGCTGCAATGACGTCGGGGAAGGTTCCCAGGCCGTTGATTGGATATTGCTTAACGTCTCATATTTGTCAACGCGGTCACCCGTACAGGGGGAGGCCTGGCCTGACTGGGTGAGGCGTATGGCTTAAGCGATATTTCCCTGTCGTCGGATGATTTAATCCAGGCGACGCCAAAATCGTCACCCGTGATGTTCTTTGATGACGAAGGTAAGGAGGCCACCTCCCCGAAGCAAGAGACAAAGGTGGACAACGAAACAGTACAACCGGCCAGTGTGCGAGAGGTAGCCACGAACGGAGACAGAGAATTGGATATAAACCACCTCCATAGGGCCAGATTCGACCGAATTAATCATATCGCCAAAATTGGCATTACTTTTCGAAGAGCCTTGACCAGCCATGAGTCCACCTCGAGGTCCCGACGGTACGGAGGGCGCATCAAAGTTGTTCACCACCTCCACGCCATTCCAGCCCGGTGATCCGAGAGTTCTCCACACTCCCGAGAAGAAGAAAAAGTCCAAGTTTGGAAAGCTTCAGTTGACGCTAGCCGCCATAACGAGACTTGAGATGAGTATAGGGGAATTCAAAAAGGAAGAGAATGGACAACCGAACAGTGTACGGTCGGGGAAACTGAAGGACGACGATTCTAGGTGACCGGCCAGTGTGACGGAGGTGGCCACCTCCCAGAAACAAGAGTCACCGGAAGAGAAACACCCGACGTTGACCGTCACTTCGCCTACATTGACAGAAGTGGCCCATGTGCCCTGTCAAGACGGCGGTCCTCCTCGAGGTCCCGACTTGACGGAGGTCACATCGAGTCAAGGGAAAGGGCCGTGTTTCGGACAGTCTAACAGAGGTGTCCTCATCAGATTCAGATTCGGACGAGACGGAGATCGTATCGAAGGTGTCCACCAACCCAAGCACGCAAATTGCACCCTCTCCCGGAGGTCCCGACGTGACGGACGGCACATCGAGTCAAGGAAAGGGTCGCGTTTTGGGCAGTCCAACGGAGGTGTCCACCTCTGATTCAGGTTTGGACGAGACTGAAAGCGCATCGAAAGTGCCCACCATCCTAAACACGCAAACTGCAGCCAAAGATCCGACAGGCGTGTACACGCCGCGTACCTTGGCCGAGACGAGGCCAAAGTTTCGGGGGCAACAGCAGACACAAAACTTAGGAAAGCTTCTTGGAAAGCAACTGCGGGATGTCAAAAGGTAACAAAAGTTAGAAAGGCAGAGGCAACGCTTGCTGCGAGCGGAAGCACGCGATCCCGACTTCGATCCACCGTCGAAGGCGGCAAGTCCCCGGCTGACGAGCCCGTCGCGGGGACAAGCGAAGACCACACACAGAAACAACCCCGGGTAAAGGCGAAGCGGAGGCCGACGCCCACCGAGGGTAGGCTCACCAATTTGCGCTCGAAAGTAAACTGCGAAGTCTGCTGGAAAACGCCACAGTATCTCGGCCGACACCTTGATATGGTTCACTCAATAAAGCCAGCCAAGGAACTAGCCGGACAAATGCACAAACGGGTCCGACTTGGAACGGCCTATATGCCATGTTTTGTCATCGCGAGATGCTTTGAAGGGAATTTCATGTCCGAGAACCCAGATATCGCCAACCGAAGTGAGTATTATGACGCATTAACCCGGTCGAGCCACCGGCGTTGTTGTCGGCCAATAAATGATCTCTACCTCTTTCTGTCCACAGTCGTCCTTTTGCTGCGCACCTGCAGGAAGCACGTCCGCCACACTCCAACCTGGGCCGAGACGATGGATGAAAAATGGGCCACCCACGCGCAAAATCTAACGCCCCGGCCGTTCTTCGGTAAACTGGAGGACGACGGCGATGGAACGGTCATAAAGACGGAAAAGGCAGAGCTGGCAGAACAGGGAGGCGCCTCGACGAGCATGATGACGCGCAGGGCGGCCAGGAATTCGCTTCCGACAGAAGAGAGCTACGAGCAACAGATGGCCGTGGCGATCAACAAAAGAGCCCAAGAAGTTGCGGAGGCTGCCTACGCGGAACGGCGTCAGAAGTTCGCTGCGGCCTCTGCCCGTTCCAAGGAAAGTTAACGGTCGATGCCTCTGGTGCCCAATGTTGAATGCATCAAGAGCTGGGAGGCGCACCTTGTCTTCAACGTCCGAGAACTCAAGACCCGGCTACAATACTTGTAAGTAGTCTATTATAACTCTGATCTTCACAAATCCAATCTTGTGTAAACGTGGTAACCGTTTTTTTCTTTGTGCAGGTCTACGATGAAGAGGATCTTGTATCACATGAGGCCTCCTGCACTGACCCTCGCCTCCCCGCTCAAGGACTGGCCTGGTAAATTTGATTTTTTTGGATATTGCTTAACGTCTCATATTTGTGCAACTAGGCTAATCGAGACGATGGGAGGGACGTAAGGATGACGCGGGGGGACAAGGGGTGGACAAGCCTGTGCTGGTCAGAACCAGCCACAAGCATATGGGGAGGGCAAAGGTTCCCCCATGTCGAGGTCGTCTCCGTCTGTGTCATCCGTCCGTGTTGTCATTGTCGTCGCCGTCGGGGAAGTAGTCAGAGGGAAGGGGTTTCCCCGACGACGACCCAGAGCTCGCCATTAGTTTCAGGGAGTAAAACTCCCCTATTTACGGGCCAAACCGCGAGAAGGTGTCGAGTTGGAATTTGAAGGCCCTGGTAGAGTTGGCTGCCTTACCTCGAACAGACCCAATGACTCCTCGAGTTATTTGCCTTAAGCGATACAAGAAGAGCGTCCGTCTCCGGTTACAATTTGAAGATCTTTTCGCGGTTCATAAACGAATCGATTATGTACATTATGGAAGGCGATGAGATACAAAAAGCCACTGACAGGAGGATCGTGGAACGGCTGAGGGTGACTAAAAAAATCTACGCATCAAAGAACGCGGAAATCTCGAGGAGAAGAAGGAGGCCAGGGCAGGGACTCTATATTCCGGAAAAGTGATCGAACTCGAGGAGTGCAGAAAATTTATTAACGACACTGACAACGTCCTCGACACCCTAAAAGAGTACAACGTAGGACAGAGCGTGGCCGTGAAGTCCTGTTTGAATTGGATATTGCTTTACGTCTCATATTTATGCAACTTGGCTAATCGAGACGAAGGGAGGGACGTTAGGCATGACGCGGGGGGACAAGGGGTGGACAGGCCTGTGCTGGTCAGAACCAGCCACAAGCATATGGGGAGGGCAGGGGTTCCCCCACGTCGTGGTCGTCTCCGTCTGTGTCATCATCCGTCCGTTTGGCCGTGAAGTCCTGGTCAACGCCCGTTCAAAAAGAATTCCTGCACATGGTCTCGTAAGTACGACGCCTCTTTCGGCACAGGTCGACCGACCGGACAAACTATCTGCCACTAATCAGCCGTTCTTTCTGTTGTTTAGGTTAGCCTGCTTCATACTCACCGCAAAGACCGGAAATAGACCCCAGTCGGCGTACCGGATGACTGTTGCCGAATACCAGGCGGGGATGAGACAGAGCTGGCAAAAAAGAGCTAATGATAAGCATCCGGACACACAAGACGGAACACCTGACGGGCAATCGCCACTATATTGTCAAGTTTAGCGGATGTCACCCTTAAGCATGGATGTTAATGCCGGAGTAGATGTTATTATGGGGCCGCAGAACTCCAGGGGACAACCGATTATACTTGTGACCGGAATCGTCTCTAATCTAGAGTCTGGAATGAGGAGTACTTAGGATAGTGGTGACCGTGTAATAAGAGTCTTAAATCAACATAAGAAGGGTGCACTGTATTAGCAATGGACATAAATAATGATAATAAAGCCTATTCTCGCCTGATATAGGTGAGCTCATGCATCGCACTAAGCTGAACGTGGGTTCATATCCCTTAGCATTACTATTACTATTACTCAGAGAACTTAGCTTATATTTCCCCCTAATGACTCTGGTAGAGACGGTGTCGACCCTCGGCCACGGATCCCTCAGCAGCAGGTGATGTTAGGTTCTTCGTTCTTCTCCTCTGGTAAGGCGAAGATCCACGGTCCTCTTCCTGTGTCTAGCACTCTTGGTTGAAGCCCTAGCTCCCAAAGCCGGACACCTAGTCCTGTCGCTTCCAATGAGCACTCAAGTCGCTTATCCTGGACACCTTGTCCGTACGTCACCTAGACGAGCTCTCCCGGTTAGACTCCCGGATAGGCACCTAGCCCACTCGCCGGTCTGTCTTCAACTCCCCCGTCAGAACGCACCTCAGTCACCAAGAAGCTTCCCCTAGACCCCCTTGACTTTCCCCCTCCAGGGCTCCAGTCTGTACGTCTCAAGGGCCTAAGTGCCTTCCCCTCAACCTCGTCACCACTCCTCGGCAACCTTATGTTATTGAAAGGTTTGCATTATTTCCAAAATTAAACAACAACTGTTTTGTTCTCATCAAAGTTATGTAAGTGCCAATGCTGCACATTCCAATTCATTGTTGTTTTAATCCTCTTTGCTTTGAAATGTTCCAATCATTATTATTATCATCAAAAGAAACCAAATAATTGAATACATGAACATGGGTTCGAACCGAGCCCATGGACATGACATCTCTCCTCCCACATCTAATGACCGTCCCGGGTCATTTGCAAGTCCCCAGTAGTCTTGAAACATCGGAAAACATCTTGAGGTCCTCAGTCTTCCGTTCCTCCTCATATCCATCCAGATCTTGATGTTCTTCCGCCGTAGTTGACCACCAACCACCATCATACCATACCAGAGTCCCTATAGCTGAAAACCCTAATTTAGAGAAGAGAGAAAAAAAAACAAGCAACTAAATTTAAAAACTCCACGTTCAAACCGTACAAGTCATGAACTTACCTCCCAAGCATACAATCAGGATCTATTTCTTAAACGTTTCCAAATGACAGTAAAACTTCCTAGTTAAATCCAATTCCTGTGAATAAGATACTAAATAAACTTATCATTTAACATGTAAAACACTACATTAGTCTACACACAAGACAAGCAAACGAAAGCAAAAAAATTCAAAACATAAAAATAAACCAGTTATTTAACTGCCTGTGTGTAAAACCAGAAATAAAACAATATATTTTAAGAATTACTGCCTTTCTAAATAAATGCATGTGGAACTCCTGTCAATTCCAAAATTTTAAATGTTCAGATTTTATTGCAGTGCCTCCTTTGACAGTGTAGACGTGACGCGATGGACAAATTCCCACGGTCCGTCAGTTTCAGCAGGCATGTACTGCCGTTGGTCCATCACTCGTAACCATTTGAGGAAAGCAAGGTCTCCGTCTGAAACATGAATGAAATCCAACAGCAGATTGTTCTCGTACCATTGGCCACTTGCGTTTTACAACTCGTCCGTCACGTGCTTTCTCACTATTACTAATCATAACAAGAAACAGTTGACATAACACTTAGTGCACGTAACTAAGACTGAATGTGCGACGGCAGCAAAATAACAAACAAAAACTATTATAAAATTTTAAAAGCTTTAACTCATATTAACAAACAATTAACGTCAGCAAAATTCTAGATAAAATTCACTAACAATATATTCACTGAACTAAAACGATATAAACATTAAAAATCAATAAGAAAGCGTTATCCATTACACAATAACAAAAATAATTCATGAATTTTAAGTGAAGTTACCTTCCAATCTTGATTTGTAGCAAAGCAAAGCAATTACTTGTCAACAATTTATTAAATAAACTGTGAACAGAGATTCCAGAATAGATAAAATAATATAACACAATTGAACATCTACAATCATCAAGACAATTCCATCACTGAAACATTAAGTCAAATATTATATAATATTTTTAACCAAATTAACCTACATTCTTATTACTGTGAAAAGAAAAATAAACAGTGAATTTTTGCACTTCTTTTACCAACTTGTGTCGACTTTCAAAGAAGATAGAACCCACGTTAGCACTTTGCTCACATAAAAATGTTGAACTTGTACCTCTGCTGCATCCATGAACTCAAACAATTAATTATTGCCGACCCACTAAAAATCTCAAGGTTAATTTAAATGACTGTGTAAATAAACAAGGCTTAATGACCGACAATTGACAAGCTCAGCAGTATAAAAAAGCCTACTCCTGACACTGCGATATAACTATTCACGTCTGCTAATGTAGACCTCGCCTTCTATCATCACATAGTATTTATAACAAATAAAACAATTAGTACAACTACTATGCACTTACACATAGCACTGTGACACCACCCTTGGTTCCTACACCCTTGAACCCAAGAGCGTAGGGTACTGCATTACAGCCACTCTCTTTGAACCCAATAGACCATGGTATATATCAGTGTTACCACTTCCAGCACTAGGGCATGACACCCCCTTGGCGCACCCCTTAATGAATGCTGCATAGGACGACGGTGTCCCACCACACACCAATAGGGCAAACAATCACATCGGGTCTCTTCCTTTCCTCACAAGACGTAACCACAGATGCAGTACTACCCTCCTCACTACAAAGCGAAACCACCATGGCATCCCCTACGTCCTCATGACCAGTAGACAGTGAAGAACCACTCTCTTCACCTAGAAGTGACACCCCTAAGGCATCTCCTACTTCCTCATGAACAATTTTATTTCCCTCACAATCACCATGGAGCAACAAAACATCCCCTATAATCTCGTGAGTGGTTACACTACTCTCAACATCACCGTGGGAGAACAAATCACCCCACTATATCCTCGTGAGTAGCAGATACCACAGAACGTCCATCACCAATCCCAGGACTCAAAACCTCAGAAATTACCTCAGAAATGACCTTGTCATTGCTGATAGTCGTCACCGAAATGTCACCACCCTTAGCTACAGGACACAAAACCTTAGAAATGTCTCCATTACTAGGAGCAGTCAACACCTCAGTGCTACTACCCTCCACGACAGGGCGCTCCAACAGCGTTAACGGCACAGAAGATGGCATACTGGCCACCACCGAGACAACAACAGGTGCTCTCCGATGAACTCGAGAGACTTCAGTTTGACACAGTCCCTTTTTAAATGACCCAGCTCTTTACAATAAAAACACATGACCTGAGTATCCCAATTACGTTGATTAAAGCGCTGATTTGGCCGTTGGTCCATCCTCTGATATCCACCCCTATATGGCTCACACCTCTGTTGATGACCCCAATTACCCTGGTGCATTCGAGTGTTACCCTGTGGCATAGGAGTACTGCCCTGGTATAACTGATTACCACCCTGGTTCATCTGCGTACTACCTGGCACATCTGACTCACAGAGTGCTGCCCTGAAGCAACCTCCTGCTGAACCACCTCGTTGCTCCGACTCGCATCGCTCCCTACTACGACTGGAAAGGACTTCACTCCCCTTGGCAATGCCGCGAGCATTTCAACTAAACTATTATGAGCTCTAGACGTTACTTTCACCTCTTCCTCCTCTATTGCCCTGTGCTGATCTGCCACCTCTGCACTCAACAACTTCTCCAACCGCCTAAGCTCCATCAACAAATCATCCAAATTATCAAATTTTGAATTGCCTAGTACCACTGCCAAACTTGGTCTTAAGCCCTTTATCACCCATTTAACCCTCTCTTCTATCGGCATTGCTGAATTAACCTTAGCACAAAGAATATCCCTTTCATACACATACTCTGTCGCCAGTTCCCCCTCACGCTGAACTCTAGCAACCATTCGCTCCGTCCAATACTGCACATCGCCCAATTTGTACCCATATGTCTTAATAAAATGCTCCTTTACCGCCGACCACTTAAGCGGTACCGCCGCCATTCTGGCCTTTAACGTCACATGTCGGTACCAGTTTAATTGAGCCTCATGCAAGAAAAGTTGTAAAGCCGTTACCTTCTGTACCTCCGACCAGTCATAAGCCACCGCCTCATAATTTTCGATCCAAACTTCCACATCATCGACCCCCTTTTGAAATTTATCCAGCAACCCCTGTGACAGCTCCATGCTATCCTCCCTTGGAGACTATGACCTGTTCGTAATAGACAACACTCAAAGTTATTCGACTGTGGCTATATAAAGCATCTCTCTCTCTTAGCATTTAAACACAACACTCAAATTTGTTTGTCTATAGCTGTGCAAAGTGCAAAGTGCAAACTGTTAGCTCAGAGAAAAGATAAGGAATCCTGGGCTAGGCAACGATGAACGCCACGCTGTCTACCGCTGTCTCGCGCTTACGAACTAGAAAACAGATGTTATGTACACTCAAAAAAAAAAAAAAAACATATCAAAGCGGAGTTCCTACATAAAGACAAATACAATAACCTGTCAGTTTTATTTAATTACCTAGTAAATAAATATTACCACATTCCTATCTATCCAACTAGACTTTACCTTGATAGATTTAAGCTAATTACCTAGTAATTAACAATCACCACCCCTAAGAACAACCCCAAAACAGAACGGCGGCCTCCACCATGTCAAGTTTAGCGGATGTCACCCTTAAGCATGGATGTTAATGCCGGAGTAGATGTTATTATGGGGGCGCAGAACTCCAGGGGACAACCGATTATACTTGTGACCGGAATCGTCTCTAATCTAGAGTCTGGAATGAGGAGTACTTAGGATAGTGGTGACCGTGTAATAAGAGTCTTAAATCAACATAAGAAGGGTGCACTGTATTAGCAATGGACATAAATAATGATAATAAAGCCTATTCTCGCCTGGTATAGGTGAGCTCATGCATCGCACTAAGCTGAACGTGGGTTCATATCCCTTAGCATTACTATTACTATTACTCAGAGAACTTAGCTTATATTTCCCCCTAATGACTCTGGTAGAGACGGTGTCGACCCTCGGCCACGGATCCCTCAGCAGCAGGTGATGTTAGGTTCTTCGTTCTTCTCCTCTTGTAAGGCGAAGATCCACGGTCCTCTTCCTGTGTCTAGCACTCTTGGTTGAAGCCCTAGCTCCCAAAGCCGGACACCTAGTCCTGTCGCTTCCAATGAGCACTCAAGTCGCTTATCCTGGACACCTTGTCCGTACGTCACCTAGACGAGCTCTCCCGGTTAGACTCCCGGATAGGCACCTAGCCCACTCGCCGGTCTGTCTTCAACTCCCCCGTCAGAACGCACCTCAGTCACCAAGAAGCTTCCCCTAGACCCCCTTGACTTTCCCCCTCCAGGGCTCCAGTCTGTACGTCTCAAGGGCCTAAGTGCCTTCCCCTCAACCTCGTCACCACTCCTCGGCAACCTTATGTTATTGAAAGGTTTGCATTATTTCCAAAATTAAACAACAACTGTTTTGTTCTCATCAATGTTATGTAAGTGCCAATGCTGCACATTCCAATTCATTGTTGTTTTAATCCTCTTTGCTTTGAAATGTTCCAATCATTATTATTATCATCAAAAGAAACCAAATAATTGAATACATGAACATGGGTTCGAACCGAGCCCATGGACATGACAATATCGTGGTAAAAGAAAATCGGTACATCGAATGTCTCGAGGAGTAAGTATGATATTGTGGTAGTATCTGGCGTGTCCCATGTCCGTTCCCGGAACGGTACCAACATAACCACTTATTTTCTTTAATACAGGTACTTCAAAACCCGCTGGTCGGCGTACGGCACCGAAAAGGAAGAGTTCCTACTAAATACTAGAGGCTCTGTATGCACGAAAGCGGGCGAGACGGTCAAGAGACTCTTCATGTATTATATTAAAAAGGAATTTAATTGCACCGACGTAAGGAGGGCCATCCAAACGGACGTGGACGATCTGGGCAGGGGAGCTGAAGTTCTACTGGACGTATCGAGGGCACTCGGGCACTCCCCCGCTACTGCGGTTGCGCACTACCGCCATCCGACACCGACCGCCAGGTTGCGTACGTCAGCCCACGTCCTTGAAGTGATGAAAGGTGAGTAAATATCTCCCTTACCATGTCCATTTGAGTTGGGCCTTGTGTCAATTCGCCCGCCATGCGGTTACATTTGTAGCTATTCTGTTCCATAGGAAGCAGTTCCAAGAAACATGTGATGCAGAAACCACTTAAGTACTTCGGTGCAAAGAAGTTTCCGTGTACCGTGGACGAGGTGGTCGCAAAACTCAAGCAGAAGTTGCTGCCCAACGTCGACGATATCAAAATCGACGAGTCCTGCCAGCTGCAATTCAAACGTGCCTGGCAGTCCGCATTGGGATTAGAGGAGGAATACGAAGACAGCGACAGCTTAGACCTTGAGGACGAACACGAAAGCAGTTCCGGCCCTACGGCACAGGAGACCGTTCGCGAAACCCGAAAAGAGTCGCCAGATACCGACGACGAACTCGATGAAGAAGAATACACTGATTCCGACGATTCCGATGAACGCGGAACTAACAAAACCTTCGACACCATCGAAGGAGAGGAATGTGTATGAAACTCAGCACCTGCAACAACTCTTTCCTAACGCTACCCTGATAACTGTGCATTCATCATCAACATGATATCGGGGAACCGCCGCAGGGGACACATTAGTAACTCGTCCTCCTGCTCCGTACAAATCCCAATCAAGGAAGGTGGTCGACGACGACGTGAGAAACTAGGGCGCTTCAACTGGTGAGGTTATATTGCGACGCCTGTGATATTGAAAGTTAATGAGATGAGTTATTTTTGTGTTTGACTATTAGATTGTTTAATTAAATTTATTTAAATTTTGTTAAGGCTATTGTACCACCTCTGGCCGATAATTTGAAAGTCGAAGAAACATGTCTGAAAAGTTTGCTGAATAAAAGAAGGCCTTTAAAATAACAGGAAAAAAATGTAATGAAACATTGACTGGTATAATTAAAAAATATATGTATACAAATATTTCCCCATACTGAACGCCCTCGACGAAGACTCTTTTGACGCCTGCGCCCAGGCAAGGTGGTTCACCTTCACGCGTGCCAAGCTGATACCTCGCCCAGCCAGTGGAGCAGAGTCGGTAAGTGATTTCAGACTATTTCACAGCTTGGTTTCCATAGCTTTCCCGCATTACTCTACATCCTAAAATACAGTCCTTACCTCTTACTTCGCTCCCCCTCCGTCACCTAGTTAACTTGTGGCCTCCGCTCTCACATACGCTAGGTCGCTTGTAGGCCTTCTCTCGTCTATGCGCTAGCATACTTTGGTACTCTAAGATCAGTGTGTTTATTTCCCTATATTTGACCAAGTAGGGGCCTACCCAGAAAAAGTCTACGATGTAAGTGTTACCCTTGGAGTTTGACTTGTCGAGGTAGAGTTAAATGCCGTGTACCACATGATACAGAATAATACAATATATTGATGTTTAAGCAGCAAAAGGAAAAAACAGCCGTCTAGGATGACGTGAGACGCAAGGGTGCTTCAACCAGGTAAGTCATATTACGCCACGTGTAATATTGTAGGTTAATTTACTTGAAATGTTGTTTTTACGTCTTGAAAAGATGATTATGAATGATATTGATTCAAGAAACGAAAAATACAAATAAGTTTACCTAATTTGGCTCCCATTTTATTAAATATAGATATCTTCTGGGAAAATAGAAGATAC
The DNA here is from genome assembly GCA_024449915.1 of Sweltsa coloradensis. Lineage (NCBI taxonomy): Eukaryota > Metazoa > Arthropoda > Insecta > Plecoptera > Chloroperlidae > Sweltsa > Sweltsa coloradensis. Next base: position 52,048 of record JAMZAV010002974.1, read on the forward strand.
GTTTCTCATGGTTTGATTTGATTGGATATTGCTTAACGTCTCATATTTATGCAACTTGGCTAATCGATTGATTGGATATTGCTTTACGTCTCATATTTATGCAACTTGGCTAATCGAGACGAAGGGAGGGACGTAAGGGATGACGCGGGGGGACAAGGGGTGGACAGGCCTGTGCTGGTCAGAACCAGCCACAAGCATATGGGGAGGGCAGGGGTTCCCCCACGTCGTGGTCGTCTCCGTCTGTGTTATCACCCGTCCGTGTTGTCTTTGTCTTCGCCGTCGGGGAGGTAGTCAAAGGGAAGGGGTTCCCCGACGACGACCCGACGAAGAGAGGGATGTAAGGGGTGACGCGGGGGAACAAGTAGTGGACAAGCCTGTGCTGGTCAGAACCAGCCACAAGCGAATGGGGAGGGCAGGTGTTCCCCCACGTCGTGGTCGTCTCCGTCTGTGTCATCATCCTTTCGTGATGTCATTGTCGTCGCCGTCGGGGAGGTAGTCAAAGGGAAGGGGAAAGATCCCCGACGACGACCCAGAGCTCGCCATTAGTTTCAGGGAGAAGAACTCCCCTAGTCACGGGCCAAACCACGAGAAGGTTGCGAGTTGGAATTTGATGGTCCAATGTTAATTTTAAACACATTGGACTAGGCTTAGAGAGTGTGAATTGGATTGGATTGGATATTGCTTAACGTCTCATATTTATGCAACTAGGCTAATCGAGACGAAGGGATGGACGTTAGAGATGACGCGGGAGAACAAGGGGTGGACAGGCCTGTGCTGGTCAAATCCAGTCACAAGCATAATGGGGAGGGCAGGGGTTCCCCCACGTCGTGGTCGTCTCCGTCTGTGTCGTCATCCGTCCGTGTTGTCATTGTCGTCGCCGTCGGGGAGGAAGTCAAAGGAAAGGGGAAAGTTCCCCGTCGACGACCCAGAGCTTGCCATAAGTTTCAGGGAGTAAAGCTCCCCTTATCACGGGCCAAACCACGAGAAGGTTGCGAGTTGGAATTTGATGTTCCTAGAGAGTGTGAAAATTATCAAAGAAAATGTAGAAAATGCAGATTTAAAAATGACTGAGAGTGAAATAGGATTTCGAAGACAACGACGACGACTTGAGAATTTAGGGCGCTTCAACCGGTTAGGTCATATTGCGCCGCCTGTGATATTGGAAGTTGATGAGATGAGTTAATGCTGGTATGTTTGATGTTTCGATTGTTTTCTTAGTGTATTAATAACAAAATATATTGATGACAAAGAAAGTCATAGCAAAATAAAAGTTATGTTTGTGAATAAAAACAAATAGATTGATTGGATATTGCTTAACGTCTCATATTTATGCAACTTGGGTAATCGAGACGAAGGGAGGTACGTAATTGATGACGCGGGGGGACAAGGGGTGGACATGCCTGTGCTGGTCAGAACCAGCCACAAGCATATGGGGAGGGCAGGGGTTCCCCCACGTCGTGGTCGTCTCCGTCTGTGTCATCATTCGTCCATGATAAGAAAAGAAAGATATGTGTATGATGTGAATTATATTTTGTTAAATAGATAACTATTGATGAGAAATTTAGAAAGTTTGTCGCCGTTATATAGGATTTGTCGAATTAAAGTAACTAATGTTATAAGGAGAACGCAAGAGAATATTATAATAACAAAATTGACACATACAAGTATGACATTGTTAGTATGTAAAAGACTTAAAGAGTGATTTGTCTTTCTTTTTAAATGAAACTGTACATCAGGATTGATTAATTGATTGGATATTGCTTAGTGTCTCATATTTATGCAACTTGGCGTATCGAGACGAAGGGATTTTGATTGGATATTGCTTTACGTCTCATATTTATGCAACTTGGCTAATCGAGACGAAGGGAGGGACGTAAGGGATGACGCGCGGGGACAAGGGGTGGACAGGCCTGTGCTGGTCAGAACCAGCCACAAGCATTTGGGGGGGCAGGGGTTCCCCACGTCGTGGTCGTCTCCGTCTTGTGTCATCATCCGTCGGTGTTGTCATTGTCGTCGCCGTCGGGGAGGTAGTCGACGGGAAGGGGTTCCCCGACGACGACCCAGGTAGTCAAAGGGAAAGTCCCCGACGACAACCCAGAGCTCGCCATTAGTTTCAGGGAGAAAAACTCCCCTTACTCCTCTAACAAAACAAAAAAGGTCAACACAATAAATAGATCTTGTGTGTGACTTTTTTCGCAAAGTTAATAAATTCCTAGCCCACAGTGGGAATATCGAGACGTAGTCTATCGTCATATCAATTTGAGCCCGTTCAGAAGCTACGCGAGAACTCGCGTAGCCTTCACTATAAAGGGTTTTCGTATTATCTGAATGGCGGCAAAGGCACATCGCAGTACCTTAGTTGTTCCCGAAAGAGGTCATTAACAGTAAAATGTCCTGGTAGAGCGTAGATTAAACGTAGAGCCGAGGACTCTCTTATTATCATGCGGCCGCACAACCACGAACGAGACATTCTGATGGAACAAAGGGACAAGTTGAGGTCGGCCATCATAATTGATTGGATATTGCTTAACGTCTTATATTTTTGCAACTTGGCTAATCGAGACGCAGGGAGGGACGTAAGGCATGACGCGGGGGGACAAGGGGTGGACAGGCCTGTGCTGGTCAGAACCAGCCACAAGCGAATGGGGAGGGCAGGTGTTCCCCCACGTCGTGGTCGTCTCCGTCTGTGTCATCATCCGTCCGTGTTGTCATTGTCGTCGGCGTCGGAGAGGTAGTCAAAGGGAAGGGGAAAGTTCCCCGACGACGACCCAGAGCTCGCCATTAGTTTCAGGGAGAAGAACTCCCCTAATCACGGGCCAAACCACGAGAAGGTTGCGAGTTGAAATTTGATGGCCCTAGTCGCCACTTTACGCCAACACAATTGTCTATGACTCAAAACGAGATAAATGTGAATAATAATGAACAGTAACTTCTACGCTACTACTAAACTTCAAGGGATGAACGGATAAACCAACAACAAAGAACGGCCCGTGCTGGACAGATCCACACACGAGCGACTGAATGTACCAGATATAACGCACAAAATGAGCGGCCACACTCATGTCGACGAATTTGGGTACCACATTGAGAAGTATTCCACAAGGCCCAACAGAGGCCAAATCTTGCAAATACTGAATGCTGGATATTACCCATGACCATATTCAGTTGCCACAAATGATGTTCAATGGTCTTCAACAAAATTCTTATTATTGGTTGGCTACACCAGTTCAGTTATATCAGGGTCGCCGACACCGTGGGTGCTCATGGGGCTAAAGCACACATCGGATTGTATGGAGGGGTATTTAGTGGCATGTTTGAAAGATTGAACCATCAGTAAATACTGTGATGACTTCAACAAAATTTTAGCATATCAAAAAAAGAAGCTATAAAAATGATAACAATCAACATGGCGCTGAATCTGAACAACACTAGAGAAGGCAACAGAAGTCAAATTTTACACTTGGGTTCACTTGTTAATGGCTGCAGAGAAGCCGCCAAAGTATTGTGTTTAAAAAAAATAGTGTCACTTGCTAATTAATTGATTTATTATTACATTTTCTTTAAAAATTAACTGTGTTTGTTTGTCCAAATAAAAGATAAATTAAATACTACCGAACCCATGCCAAAGCAAAAAACATCAACATCGCAGTCTGTTCTGGCGTAGAATTTTGATTGGATATTGCTTTACGTCTCATATTTATGCAACTTGGCTAATCGAGACGAAGGGAGGGACGTAAGGGATGACGCGGGGGACAAAGGGTGGACAGGCCTGTGCTGGTCAGAACCAGCCACAAGCATATGGGGAGGGCAGGGGTTCCCCCACGTCGTGGTCGTCTCCGTCTGTGTCATCATCCGTCCGTGTTGTCTTTGTTGTCGCCGTCGGGGAGGTAGTCAAAGGGAAGGGGTTCCCCGACGACGACCCAGAGCTCGCCATTAGTTTCAGGGAGTGAAACTCCCCTATTCACGGGCCAAACCGCGAGAAGGTGTCGAGTTGGAATTTGAAGGCCCTCTGGACAATAAAAAGAGAACAACACTTGTCTCATACCATTAGTATTAGTACTAGTAGTTTTAGGGCGCGTTAACAGCTAATATTATTTCCGCCTTCAAGATCAAACACCCAGGTTTTCGTATTATCCGATTGTTAATGATTTTTTAATTTTATTAATTTATATATTCGTTTGAAATTTGAGCGAAAACGAAAAATAATTATCACAATTTTTGGATTTGCATGAGCTCCCTTCGCTTTCCGGGGTTATAAATCAACCCAATCTGTTCACCGTTTGTACGTTTTAAACACGGGTTTCGCCGTCCCTATGGTCCCTATGTTCTTTCCTTCCTATGGTCGTAGCATAATTTTCACCGTTTGTACGGTCGAAACAATTTTGTAGTTCGAATGGTCGTAGCATGTTCGCCGTTAGTAAGGTCGTGGCATGTGTTTCGCCGTAAGTATAGTTCCTAATTGCAGTGTCCCCCTATGAATGAATTTATGAATTTATATATTCGTGTGAAATTCAAGCGCTATAAAAAAATTATGTCTCGTGAAAATTGCAATTTTATGATCTTTTCGTTTTTTTTTTAAACTTTCATTTAGTGAGGTGGTTTTATCCACCCTGACAGGTTCTAGTAAATGCACTTTATTAAGCTAGGTGGTTATCTCCGCCCTCACACATAACCAGGTTTTAGTAAATGCAATTTATTTAGCTGGGTGGTTATCTCCGCCCTCACACATAACCAGGTTTTAGTACTTTCACTTTATTTAGCTGGGTGGTTTTCTCGGAACTTATTTGGTTGGGGGGGGTCCACATTAAAAGTCACTTTTTTTTTGTCAAAAACACCCAAAAACGTCATTTTTAGTTTACAAAAATATTCTTTACGATATACACTATGATAATAATATCAACTCACTCGGTTTTCATACGTTTTTACTGTAAATATAGGTTAATCCATGAAGCTCCGCGAAACGTCAATAAGTATAGGCCTTCTCTGCTTGGACTCGACCGACATGTAGTTGATTCTGCGTAAATATTGCTTTGTCAAATTAAAGCCCCGCCTACATACCACGACTAGTCATGGAGTTGTTACTGCGCGTAGTTATTTATTATTTGTTCCCCTTCACAACGAGGGAAACAGGCAATTGTTTCAAAATGAATCCCGACGATTTATGCGATTTCAATTCAAGAGATCTTTATCGTATGTGCGATAAAGACGATGGTGATTTTGTTGTGGATTTACAAAGGATTGGATTGCTACACTCAAAGAGAACCTGCGAATGTGGGTTTATTATGAGGCTGGAAAAACCGAGAGCTGGAAGGTTATACGGAAATTGGAAATGCAATCACAGGGTTGGAGGCAAGAAATGCGGTAAGAAGATTGGATTTTTGTCTGGGACATGGTTTGAGGGAACGCATTTCGCACTGAAGGAACACTTTCAATTGTTTTATTTTTGGTGTCGCCAGACACATTCACAGTCCGAGACACAGTTCGACCTAAAAAAGGGACGATGGGTCCACCATTGGACCGGGGTTATTCTTCAGTCAATGTTCAGAAATTTGTGCAAGGGCAACAAAGAGACCGCCGCCGACCACTTCCGAGTCAAAATCTCACGACGAGAAGCAGGAAAGTCTGTCTCGGATCTCGCGCGAGGTTATCGAGGAGGAGAGGTTGGCACTGCAAGAGTAGCACAAGCTCTCAATTGTGCCGACAAAAGTGAGGCCGATCCCCGACTCGCCCCCCGTGGCTCGAAAAAGAAAGTGCGTTATTGGCAATGATCACATTGAATCCTTAAAGGACCTTAACGCAAAACTCAGTGTTATACAAGATGTGCAGCAAATAAGAAATTTCAAAGCTTGAGCACTGTCCCAACCCTCGCAGTTGGAGATAAGTTAAAGGAAAAAATACAGGGCTGAAAAGGCAAAACATGATAAACTATTCGGGTCATTGCCATCAGTCAGTGAAACTTTTGATTTGTCTTAATCGTGCATTGTTTTTGCTGAAACATTGCTGTAAATTGACTTGTTTCAAGTGCATTCTATTCTATATGGTGATGAATAGAACATTAATTTAAATTGAATTTCAACTGCATTTTTGTTGTGAATATTTTGAAAAACATTGCTGTAAATTACTTATTAACTGCATTATTGTTGTGTAATATTTTGACAAAACATTGCTATAAATTTACTTGTTTCAAGTGCATTCTTATGCATTCTATAAAGTGACAAATAAAACATTTATTTAATTTGAATTTCAACTGTGGTATATTTTGAAAAACATTCCTGTAAATAGACTTTTTCTACTGCATTCTTGGTGTGTATATTTTAAAAAACATTGTTGTAAATTGATGTTTCGAACAATAACAACAATAAATATTGTTTACATGTCAACTCTCTTGGCAGCTATCCACACTGGTGTTAGTGTTTACTTGATGATCGAGCACTCACATACCGGCTCTACCACCCTGCCCCATCTCCACAATCGGTCCTAACGGCCCTCTAAAAATACCTGAGAAATAGTCTCACTTGAATGGTTCAGTGTTCCAGCACATTTTGATTAAAAAATCATAACAATGCAGTAAAAAGTTTAGGAGCACATTCGGCAGGTACAACGTAAGCCACACTCGGGCATAAGCACGATTAACCAGATTAAACAACTGTTCGAAAATCGGTGTTCTTCCGGGCCCAGAACCAGTATTTAATTCGAAGGAATAGACACGCCTGGTAACATATGCGGACGGGAAGGCCCGTAGAGGCTTTTCTCTCAAGCGCCATGATTTTTTAAACAATTGCCGACGTTGTTCGGAGTGAGGGGAGGGAGCCTTTAAAAGGCGTAACCCTACCGTGAGGGAAAAAAGGCGATTGGATATTGCTTAACGTCTCTTATTTATGCAACTTGGCTAATCGAGACGAAGGGTGGGACGTCAGGGGGGGACGCGGGGGGACAAAGGGTGGACAGGCCTGTGCTGGTCAAACCAGCGACAAGCGTATGTGGAGGGCAGGGGTTCCCCACGTGTGGTCGTCCCCCGTCAGTGTCATCATCCGCCCGTGTTGTCATTGTCGTCGCCGTCGGGGAGGTAGTCAAGGGAAGGGGAAAGTCCCGACGAGATCGTTAGTGTCAGAAGTACGTCTGAGCGGGTGGTTCAAACGTTCAGAGAACTCATGATTGAAGTCGGGCACCGGGACATTATTGATGATCCCAGCCGCATTAACAACGCGATGAGTTGGGCTTCCTTTCTTTGTCAAATAGTGGCAATTACATTTTGTGTTAAGATAGGGCACCTCTTCAAGGTAGCCCTTTCAAAAGAGAAGGAAGCTTTTCTGTCCTCTGCAACTTCTCTGCAGAGGGGGTTTATTGCACTCACCATGTTTGTATTCAAATACAAGAGAATGCCATATGTGTCCGGCCACAATGCCTGAAGGATTCATTGCGGAGAAAACAGGCAGTGGCTGGATGCAGGGAGAGGTTTTCCAATCTTATTGCAAGCACTTTCACGCTTGGTCAGTGAAAGAGTTGGTCCAGCTGCCAGACTTGTTGATCCTCGATGGTCACCGTTCTCACATGAACCTCGAGGTCAGTGAGTTCTGTGACTCGCACGGCATCATTTTGTTGCTATTGTACCCAATGTAACCCACATCATTCAGCCATGTGATGTGGGGATTTTTGGTCCGGTAAAAGCGGCATGGGGTGCAATGGTAGATGAAACAAGTACGTCGAAATTTGAGGGCGTTACTAAGGCTATCTTTGCTCGTTCATTCAAAATGGTCTTGGTGGATACCGTTAACCCCATAATGGCCCAGAATGCTTTCTGTACATGTGGGATAAATCCCTTCAACAGTGACGGTATCAACTTTAACAAGTGCATTGTCGATATTATGAACAATGATGAAAACATCGCACCCTCTGGTGAAGAGATGCAACCACATGTCGAAGAGCTTTCTACCTAGCTTCGGGATGCGCTCTTCGCACTGACAAATCTTAAGATAAATATCCTGCCTGATCTTCTTCGCCAATTTGATGCGGCAAAGGAGTTTGGGAGAGAATGGCATGGAGAGTTGGCACACTCCACGCTAATAACCATTTTCGGATCTCCCCTGCGACAATCGTAGAAGCTGATTGTCAACAGCAATTATTGTGCATGTATCAGAATTTTGCAGAAATTGTAGATGCAGCCGAGGTCACCAAAGTTCGGACGGTTGGACGACTCTCAATGGTTGCTTATTGATGACCCAGAACATCTAACGCTTCTAGAATCCAATTTTTTTTATCAATCTTCATCATTAAACTGTGTGGCTGGTCCATCTTCATCTTATTCAAATTCAAATCATGTTCCCTCTATTTCACATATCGCCGGTCCGTAGAAATCACATCAATCCACCGCATGTCCCCATCTTTTCCATGTACAACATCACCAAAACCCTCACAGTTATTTCAAAAACATTTGCCACTAGTAACAATTTGCCCATTATATTGCTCACAATGCTCAAAACAGTGGAACGCCGTTTAAACTTAGCACTTTCTTCCAAACTGAGGAACGTCTGTTGCCGATTTCCCCGTCTAAAAAAAGGCCTACGCTGTACTTCGCAATGGCTCACCTCACAGAGAACGACCACAACCAAGTGACGAAATGGGAGACCATGTTTCATGGCAAATGCATAGACGACATCTCGGAGTACAAATAGATTCAGTATTTGATAGAAAAAAGAGACAGAGAGACTGTTCATTTTATTTTGTGTTTTGTTATTAAAATTTTGAATTGTAAAATTTAAGTCTTCATAATTAATATTGTTAAACGTTATGTAGGAATTTGTCATGGAATCTGCATTCCGTATACTGCATGTAACTTGAGTATGTAATAATTATTGTCATAAGAATATAGCCCACAGACAAGCTTATGAAAGCTTTGTGGGAAATCGATTGATTGGAATTGCCTTATGTCTCATTTTTATGCAACTTGGCTAATCGAGAAAAAGGGAGGGATGACGCGGGCAGTGGCGTATCCAAGAGGGGAAAAGGGGGGACAAAACCCCCCTCTTTTGAAAAAAATGTGTAAAGGAGAAAATAAAATAACTACAAATTACCATCTGACTAACAGGGGATTTTAGTAGATACAAAAGTTGGGTTTATTTGATGCTTTGAAACGCACAGATTTTCCCCAAAACCCACCTTGAAATAGGAAACTTTTGGATTAAAAACAGTATATTAGTAGATAAAATTTGTTGGTGCTTAAAATGCACAGATTTTCTCCAAAATTCCCTTGAAATAGAAAACTTTGGATTAAAAACAGGATTTAGTAGATAAAAAGGGGTCAACGCACCAAATTTTAATCCCCAAAAAATGACCATACCCCGTTAACAGAGCGGCGGATGTTTAGTGCCAATCGAAAAACATTCTCGTCTTTAAATAATTACTCTATGCAACATTGAATGCAAATTGAAAACAACAAAAGAGAGTATATCTTTACTTTTGATTACGCCCGATACAATGATACCTCTTTACCTAAAACTAACGAAATGGTTTCTGTTATGTGTACGATGGACCTACAGGCAATTGTAGCCGGGGCGGAACGTAACACAATGACCGCCAACAACTCAATTACATTGTTTCAAGATTGCTCTACACATCTTTCGATGGACCGGGCAACAAATTCAAGAGTGGTCATGTCTGAATTGTTTACTCCTGAAGACGGAAATAACTTGTCTCTCGAAACAGAAATGATTTTGATTATAGTTGCGATGGACCTGGATTCATTGTCGAGGCCGCACAACGTTGCAAAAAGAAAGTTGTCGACTAACAACCACATACTTTTCCCAAAAATGATTGTCTAGTTCGTCGCGGGGATCGGGTAAGTCGTGCACTCGTTTTTCAACATTCAACAAATCTGTTGGTGCATCACGACAATGAAGACGAAGACATGGATGTGGAAAAGGATGAAATTGTCAAATGTTCACGGACGACTATTAATTGCTGCCGCGAGGACCACTCCTCGACATTATTGATTCAAGACATTATTGAAGTTGAGCTGGATGAAGATGTACATGACGACCACGAAGACGACGAACAACATCTTGTAAACAGAAATGTAAATTACAAAGAAAACTACGACAAAAATCAAGACCCCCAAAAACAGAAACATTGTTGGAAACATCAATGAATGTCAAAATGAAATGGAACTTGGTTTGAAATTTAAGATTTGATTGATTGATTGATTGGATATTTCTTTACGTCTCATTTATGCAACTTGGCAATCGAGACGAAGGGAGGGACGTAAGGGATGACGCGGGGGGACAAGGGGGGGACAGGCCTGTGCTGGTCAGAGCCAGCCACAAGCAAATGGGGAGGGCTGGGGTTCCCCCGTCGTTTGGGCTCTCCGTCTGTGTCATCATCCGCCGTTTGCCCCCTTTTTTCGTCGCCGTCGGGTGGTAGTAAAGGGAAGGGTTCCCCGACGACGACCCAGAGCTCGCCATTAGTTTCAGGGGTGAAACTCCCCTATTCACGGCCAAACCGCGAGAATTTCGAGTTGGAATTTTAAAGGCCCTTACGAATAATGAAAAAGGGGCAACGACCATGATGAACCACAAGAGTGGACGAAATAACGACGTATTTGCGCGGGCAGACTTTGATGAAGAAGACGACGGCACGACATGGGAAGAAGTATTTCCGTAGCCGAGTTGGTTTTAATATAAAGACGTTTGCTCAACCCGGGTACCCTCGTAGGGAAAATCAGAAGTCGAAGCACAGAAAAGCAAGGCAAAACCCGATAAATGTTGAAGCGTTTTTATTGTGAAACATGGACAAAGAGTGCGCCAAGTTTGGAGCGCTATACTTTGCCGAAAAAGACCAACTGTCGTGGTATTCATTTTCAATGTTGCCAAAATGGTGTCGTCGTGTTCAAAACATTTGGCGAACCACATCCCGTGATGCGTAGACTGTGCGAAGAGAATTCTGCAGAAGGCGCTCATTTCAAGAGGCATTCGACATCGTACAATTCAGAGTTGTCGTTTGCATCGTTTAATTCCGCGCGAGTGGGTAACGATGCATTTGGTTATGCGCCGAATGCGTACACGGTGCACGGCCAGATTGGATATTGCTTTACGTCTCATATTTTTGCAACTTGGCTAATCGAGACGAAGGGAGGGACGTTAGGGATGACGCTGGGGGACAAGGGGTGGACAGGCCTGTGCTTGTCAGAACCAGCCACAAGCATATGGGGAGGGCAGGGGTCCCCCCACGTCGTGGTCGTCTCCGTCTGTGTCATCATTCGTCCGTGTTGTCTTTGTCGTCGCCGTCGGGGAGGTAGTCAAAGGGAAGGGGTTCCCCGACGACGACCCAGAGCTCGCCATTAGTTTCAGGGAGTGGAACTCCCCTATTCACGGGCCAAACCGCGAGAAGGTGTCGAGTTGGAATTTGAAGGCCCGGTGCACGGCCAGGAACATCATTCCGTACCCTATCTACATCCTGCAGATGAAGGTGCCCAAAAACGATACTTCCAGCTCAACATGCTAGACAATAGCGAGGCGACAACCGCGCGTCTCTAACGTAAAAAGCGGTGCGTTTGAAATGTGATGGCACGTTTGGACCAGATGATTCGCGAACTTAATCCTTATTACCGTGCGCACGTGTTTTTACACGAAGCACTGGACGAGGCACGGCGAGACGGTCAACCCTGCAAGGACATTGTTTTGGCCTTCACGCGCCAAGGAGCGACCACCACGGAACGCGACGAGGCGTATCGCAAACCAATCTAAAGACGACGCATTGATGGCTTCCTCTCTGTCTTACATGGTGGGTGGCGACGCTTCCGCATTCGACTTGGACGTGTGAGTAGGTTATCGCGGACACGGAGCCTACAACCTTAGTTATCTTTGCATCCAGCTGGATGCAATGGTCTTTAGCCTGCTATTTCCGTACGGTCCAGATGTATGGTGTCCGGGCATCATGCGCCTAAATAATCTAAATCCAAACAAGGTCAAAACTGTCACGGTTGTAGAATATTATTTCTATAGGCTAGCCGTGCGGAATGCGTTCTCGTTGTTGCACTCGGCCAGCATGTTGTTCTAAACGTATGTGGTCCACACATACCTACGTGCCGAGGCAAGTCGTCTGCAATATTTTAAATCAAATCAAAAGACGATGCGCGCAGCAGAGTATCAAAAGTTGAAGGCTCACGTGAAGGATGTCGGTGTACCGATCGACGCCCGACAGCGTCACGTGGTAGCGTAGCCGCCCATGTTACACGGGGGACCCCGTCACCGTAGGGAAAGCTATCTGGACGCGTTGGTTACGTTGAGGGATCGAGGTAGACCCAGTTTTCTCGTCACGTTTGTGTGCAATCTAAGGTGGACAGAGATAATGGCCAAAACAAACGGAGATCCAGTGGACCATCCGGATATTGTTGCCCGAGTGTTTTGGCTCAAGTTGAAGCAATTCGTTAAGGAAGTCTACGAGCAGCTGGTACTCGGTCGCATAGACTCGTATGAAGACACGATCGATTATTATTGGATATTGCCTAACGTCTCATATGTATGCAACTTGGCTAATCGAAACGAAGGGAGGGACGTTAGTGATGACGCGGGGGGACAAGGGTTGGACACTGGACAGGCCTGTGCTGGTCACAAGCGTATGGGGAGGGCAGGGATTCCCCCACGTTCAGGTTGTCTCCGTCTGTGTCATCATCCGTCCGTGTTGTCATTGTCGTCGCTGTCGGGGAGGTAGTCAAAGGGAAGGGGAAAGTTCCCCGTCGACGACCCAGAGCTCGCCATTAGTTTCAGGGAGAAAAACTCCCCTACTACTACTGAATGCTTCTGAATGTCAAGACATTTAATGTGATATGTTGACATTCCTATCATTTTGAGTACCTATTAGAAAATCCTAATCGGCAAGAGGTAAGATTGGCAATAATCAGAACATTTACTATGGCTGTTTGTTATGGCAGATGCCAAATTTCTAGGGCGAGGCCTAGCCAAAGAAGACAGCAATGGGCAAGAAAGGTTTCGTGCTTTTGGTGGCTTGTTTACATTGTTTCTTTTCTGACGTTTAGAATGATCAATTATGGATGCAAATTGCCATTGGTGACACGATTTAATCCAACTAAATGTCGACAGGTCTATGGTATTCCTTTGGAAAGTGAGTTGGTTTCAATAAGATGCTGTGTTTCTTCCGGAAGTCTGTGTAAAAATATTTTTCCAAGAAAAATAAGACCGGTTGCATCGACTAGATGTTTGGGACGACGTAAACAACGGACAAGAAGGCGACGAATTTGCACAATGGCCAAGAATATTTTGACTTCAACATTTAGCAGCATTTTCCTGTTGCTTATTGCTCTTTCTTGCGATGTGGAGGTGTCCTTCGCAGTGTGTTCAAACTGATGATCATTCGCTTGCTAGTGACTCATGCAGACAACCTGTGTCGCACAAAGATATTATCATTTGCCTCCTTCTTACTTTGTGTGGAGATGTAGAAGCAAATACCGGTCCAATCAACAGGCAGAACAAGCGTTGCCATCATTGTAAAACTGAGGGGCGTAAAAACCAACATTTTACAATGTGCTCTGAATGTACGAGACCGTTACACAATCTATGCGTCAAAATACTGCCATCCTTGCACAGGCGTGTAGTTAATGGTGCACAGACTTGGACGTGCTGGGAGTGCACAGTGCCACAGTTTAATGATTCATTTTTCATTGCTGGAGATGCGCTTCAACTTAACCAAAGCACCAATAGCGATTCTGGCTCTAATAATTCTGGTATACAATTACTATCTTTTAACGCTCGTAGTCTTAAACATTCGAAACGCTTTCCCATAATTCATACCTGGATTAAAGCGCTTACCCCATCAGTTATTTTCGTCTGTGAAACGTGGCTCGATGCAAGTGTACGAGATTCGGAAATATTACCCACGTCCTACATGGTATTTCGGAAGGACCGAGATGCCCGACCAGGAGGTGGAGTTCTCATAGCAGCAAAACCTGAGCTTAAGCCGGTGCATGTACCTGAACTATTTACACTTAATGCAGAGATCATCTGGGTGGAGATAACATGCGGAAATAAAAAACTGTTACTTGGGTCTGCTTACAGGCCGCCTAATTCGACCGCAGATTTAGACAAGGAACTAATCGAATCTTTATGCCGTGTTGACAAGTTAGTAACCAAGTATACCGCGATAGTTCTGTGTGGTGATTTTAATTTGAATATAACTTGGGATTCTGTAGCTCCTATTCCTAACGATGCTACTGCCAATCTTTATTTATCTGCGTTCCACGAGCTCTCTTTCACGCAATCAGTCACCGAAGCTACTCGAGTAACGGATACTTCGCGATCTATCATTGACCTATTGCTGTGCAATAACCCAAATATTATTGAAGACACGAGTGTTATTCCAGGTGTGAGTGACCATTTGGCAGTATGCGCTAATATTAAATTCACTGTTCCTAGAACTAAATACATTAACAAATCTGTATGGAACTATAAAAGGGCTGACTGGCTGCTACTTAGAACTCTTTTCGTAGAGCGCCTTACAATATTAAATCAACAGCATGACGTTAATCTGATGTGGAAAGATTGGTGTTCGGTGTTTTGGAATTGTGTTGAAGTTGCAATTCCAAAAGTTATAATGAAGGGTCAACGCCGGGCACCATGGATGACTTCGGATCTTCTGAAATTGATTAAAAAGCGTGACAAACTCTTCATTTAATGTAAGAGGATCCAGTCTGAAGATTTATGGAACTCTTACAGAAAGTTTCGAAATCAAGTGAAAACAACAATACGAAATGCTCAGCAACAGCATGTTTGGAACTTAGGGAGCAATTCTAAAGGACTCTGGAAATTTATCCGTTCTAAGAGTGGCAGTGCAGCTCCTTCTCACTTCTCAGCAAATGGTAAGGTTTTAACTGATGCAAAAGAAATTGCCAATGCATTTAACTCAAAGTTCCAAGAAAACTTTACTCCATTAGCGACAAACTGTACAAAATTATTTCTAGGACATCCATCAGTTCAAAAGCCTCTTAAAAAACTTTCTTTCTCAGTCAATGAGGTAAGGCAAGTACTTCTCAACACTCGTCCTGGTGCGGCTAGTGGTCCTGATGGAATCCCTACTACAATTCTTCACCAGTGTGCTTCTTCGCTTGCTCCATCCCTCACTGCACTGTTAAACTTGTCAAACGAGTCCGGAGTTGTTCCAAATGATTGGAAAATAGCTAACGTTGTGCCTGTGTACAAATCGAAGAATAGGTCAGATGTATCTAACTACAGGCCAATTTCACTTACCAGTACGGTTTGCAAGGTAATGGAGCGTCTAGTTACTTCAGCCATTTATACGCACTTAGAAGTGAACAGTTTGATACCGCCTAACCAGCATGGATTTTTACCTCGTCGATCATGCACAACTATGCTGACAAAGGCTATTGATGACTGGCAGCATACGCTTGACCAAGGAAAAACAAGGCAAATTGACTGCATAGCGTTGGACTGGAGTAAGGCGTTTTGGTCGAGCGGCCAGGCGGCCCGGAGACGCTTATTTCGATGAGGTACCCCTACCGGCGGTAGAACAAGATGATATTATACTTTTTAGAAAGATTACTTCAAAATACATACGATAAGCCGTATCCGAGAAGAATCCATCTTGTTCTACATGCCGTTTTGGCGCTTTGAGTGCGCCGCGACGCTTCCGCACGGCGCTTCACTCTTTTGATCATTATTTCCAACCAAACAAGATACATTAATAAAATTAGTACCATTGTTTAGAAGAAGAATAGAACTTTTCAGTGAATACCCACATTAAACCATTACAAATATTTTAGGGTATTTAAATTGGCCTACAACGCAAAAATGTGACTTTTTATCAATTTTACTTGGATATTCAATGCCAATTTACGAGAACATTTGAAAACATATTGTTGGTTTATCAGTCTTAAAAACATGCTGTCACATGTGTTATAATTAGGGCTAGGATTGTTATGTATTTAAATATTTTTATAAAGTTCTCTAAACCCCTCCCCCCATGTAAAATTTCTAAACAAAATTGTTTGATTGTGATCCAAATATATGTTTTTTTAAACAAATTTTTTTTGCTTTTTTGTTATTTTTGGGTTAATAAATACATATTTCTTTACCCTTTTTGGCCATAATCACATTTTTTTAAACAAAAAAATTTCCCACTATTTCTTTACTTTTAAAAAAAATCAAAAAACTGAAAATTTATTTCCCAAACCTTTTTAAAAATGTTTTTTCCCTTAAAACAAAAAAGATTGGATAAAAAAATTAAAATTTTTTCCCTACAAAACCAACTTGTGCATCAGGAACTCAAAGAATACGATGTGTGACGCCGTTTTTCAAAAACTTCACTCTAAAAAACCGGTAAGTTTTTATTGTTTGGAGTTTCAAAAGCAAGCGGCTCCCATGAATGCCCTTTGCAAAAGGGTCTTTTCCCGATTGCCCAAGTTTGCACCCGTTATTGTGAGACGTAGAGGAAAAATTTTTTCCGCGATAAAAAAAGTGCTTGCCCCCAAAAACCAAACTTTTCTTTTAAATTTTTGAACATTTGAAAATGGGGTTTGTGGTACACTCCCAACCCCGGGGGTATTCAAGACAAAAGTCTTCCAAGATGGTATTAAAAAGGACAATGTTAAAAACTGCTCCAATATTTTCCCAAAAAAACAAAAAATGTTTTAGTGCCAAAGTATTTTTTTTTTTTCTGGTATTATTTTGAAACCCGGGCCCTTAAATTTATGTCATTTTTTGTGCGGGGGTAGACTTACTGATGGTTCGTAAACAATTTTTTTTTAGCTCTTTTTGGGGTTTTTTAAGAAAATTTTTTTTATTTTAACCCAATTTTTTATTTTTTTTAAGCAAATAAAAAAACACATTTTTTGACATTTTTAAGCAATAAAAAATCCAGCCCTGGGTTAAAATATTTAAAATGCACAGATAGTTATCCGAGCCCGGTGAGATTGTGCATGACAGGGCTTTTTGGTTCGGCCGCGCTTTCTTATTTATTCCGCGGGTCACGCCAAGCCCCTTGTGATTTTTAAAAGCCCCAAAAACCGCTCAAAACTTCCCATTGGGCCCATGTAGGTATAAAGAAAGCCCTTTGGGGGATTTAGCAGGGGTAAGTTTTTTAAATGCTATTATGTATATTTCTCTCAAGGGAACTTTGGGTTTCAGTTTTTGTCAATCGACAGAAAAGCGGGAAAACAAAGCTGCTTTGGGCATTTTTTCATCAAAAATATAAAAAATTTTTTTTAAACAGTGCTGCTTTTTGTTTAAATTTTTAAAACTGAATAGTGTGGCCAACACTAAAAAAAAAATTTTGGAATTTAAAAAACCATTCTTTGGGAAACAGGGCTACTGTAGCAGTACACAACGTTTATTTTTTGTTTGTTCCTTTGTTTGAAATTTTGCGTGTTTGTTATGTAAATCACGTAATTTTTATATTTTTTTAGCTATGATTTGGAAAAACCCAGACCCCTCATGTTTCCCAACCCCCATATTATTGTTAAAACCCATGATCGAACTTTAAATTTGCATGGAGAAATTTTGATTCATTTTTTTTTAAAAATGAAATTTTCCCAAAAATTTGGGAAAACCCTGGGGTTTCAAGATTTATGTATATACGAAATTGGAAATCTATGGATGCCCAAAACCAAAAAAAAAAAGTACAAAACTCAAGAAAGTAATCAATCGGGGAACGCTGTCTTTTGGGTGAGGGCAAATTGTTAGCCCACTGGGTCTGTTTATCGACCTGTCCAAAAAAATAGGGTATTTTACTCTTTATCTGTTTCCCGTATAAAGAATATATATCTAAAAAATGAAGGGTGAAATTCCACTCTTCTTCCCGGTTGGGCTGTTGATAAATTTATCTTGGGGCTTTTTTTTTGAAAAAAAATACACCCGTTTTAAAAAAGAGGTCCGGGAAAGGCGGGGTTTCGATTGCTTTGGGGCCCCCAAACAGGGGTGGTTTGGGTTTCGCTTTGATTTCTGTCCCCATTTGAAAATCCGTTATATAACTGAGTGGGTAGACCTAAATAAAATTTTAAAATTATTATTATAATTATTTAAGTAAGACTTTTGGGGTAAACCCGATTATTTTTTAATAGCTGATGAGGGGTGGGTTAAACTTTATAAAAGGTTCTAATTCGAAGAGGAACAAAAAAAACAATAAGACGAAGAACAAAAAAAACCCGGGGGGGGACTTTAAAACCCTTTCCAAGAGAATGGTTTTGGCCCCAAATTTGCGCTATATTAAATTAGTGTGAGGTTTTAATGAAGATTTAAAAGGATTCAGATTTTTTTAAAACCATTTGGACAGTATACAAAATTGTGCAAAAGATACGTTAATGATGCGATGATTTTTTCGATGGACTTGGGGGTTTTTTGCCTACTTTTAAACCCAAGATACCTCTCATCTTTTAGCATTGTGTCCTAACCCAATAGCCCAATCCCAAAAATTAAGTACAAACCCCTTTCTTTTGGAGTGTTTTGTGCATCATCGTTTGGGGCAAAACTTTTTTTTCACATTTTCCCTTTTCCACTGGATGGGGACGTATTTTTTTTTTAAAGACAATATTCCCCGGTTTGGGGACGTATGTTGCTAAATGCCAGTTATATTGAAGTGACTTGTTCGTACCCATGGATTTAAATTTTTATTCCCAAATTTAAAAAGAAACCCTTGACGGGAAAAAACCCCCTCATTTACACAGTCTCGGCTATGTTAAAAAAAACTGGTGAATTTTAAAAATTTCCCAAAAAGGGAGTAAAAAACTTTTTGACATCAAAGAATCAAAAAATCAGATAAAATACATTTTTAATTTAATATTGATAAACCCCACGCCGAACCACGAAAAATTACAGACAAAAATTTTATGAGGGACCCATCTTTAATTTACAAAAACAATGCCCAGTTTTTAAAAATGTATCGGGTTATTCAACGATTTAAAAAGTGAAAAATTTCAAAATTCCATTTTTCATGGGGGGGCTTTTTAAAAAACTTCAAAAATTTATCATCAGTCTTCTGACGTTTTTTAATATCACTGCACTTCTTTAACCTCGGTTTTCGTTGTGAGAAGATCGGGGGAAAATCATATGGCCACGGGGAAATCTTGCCATTTAAAAAGCAATGAAATGAAAATCTTATGGAGGGTTAAAACCCGGGGTAAACCAGCTGCTCTCTCCTGTAAAATTTAAAAAGGGGTTTGGGTGGGGATGGGATAATACATAGGGGTTTTTGGCCAGTATAAAAACAAGTTTGGTGATGGAGGACTTTCCAAAATAAAAACTATACTGGGAAAATATGCTGATGTGACTGCCAATCTCTTTGCAAGGTTTAAAAAAACTAATTTTGTGGTGTTGAGTTTTAAAACTTTAAAGGAAGCTCTTTCATTTGTTTATGAAAGCAGCTCAAACCTGGTCAAAAGTCCAAAAGAAAAAGCCTTGGGGTTTTATATTACCACCCCCCTAACAAAACATAATTCCAAACAAAAATGCAAGTCTAGGAAAGGGCATGTTTTTTGTGTGCACTGTAAAAAAAAACTTTTAACATGTTTTAAAAAATGTAACGAAAAATTTTTTCATTTTCGGGGGGGGGGGGGAAAACTGGAAGTGAATTTTCTCCCCAAAAATTTTTAAAATTTTTCTCTAACTAAAAAAAACGGATAAATAATTGAAGCCCTAATGAACCCCTAATGATGATAATGTGTTTCAACGCTGGGTAAGAAAGGGCCCCAAAATTTTAATGTTTGGTATTGGGGTTTGAATGGTGTTTAAAAGCCATGTTGGGAAAACCCTTATTTTTCCCGTCATTCGCTCGGTTGGAGAAAAATACAACTCTTATAATATTGTATTTTTCGTCAACAAATTTACACATCTTTTATAGTATGAAAAAGCAGTGTGAAAAAGACCCAAATGCCAAAGCAAACGAAACCCTTTTTATCACTGCTTTTGGGGTTTGTTAGTTTTGTTATTTTTTTGGGGTTTTTTGGGGCACAAAAAAGGTTTTGTGTGTGGGTGGAAATTGGAAAAAATGTAAATAAAACTGAAGGGATACAAAGCATGCAAAAATTTTAAACTGGGAAAGATTAAAACCCAAACTATAACGTAAATTTTTGTATATTTATGTAAAATAAAAGCTGGAACACAATTATTTTTCGGGGAAAAAACCCAAGGGAGAACACCCAAGACGAGATTTAAAGATCTATTTAAAACTCTTTTGAATCCCTCCATAACTAAAAATGGTTAAAATATTCTTTAAAATTTAAACCTATGGGGTAAAAAAAAATTTTGCCCAAAAACGTCTGCAACTCGAGAATGGGTGAGCCCCAAAACTTACCTTTTTAATAACAACCCAAAAAGGGAAAGCCTAACCATAATTTAAAAAAAATACCCCTTTATATATTTCATTCATTTTATGGGAACATAACAAAATTTTTTTTTTTTTTTTGTTTTTTTTTTTTTTTTCTTTTAATATTACTTTCCCGAAAAAACCAACAAGAAAGTCATACACCCCTTTTAAAAATGCCATAAGGGGTACACCCTTAATTTTAATTTTAACCCCCCCCCTTACCCCCCCCCCCTTTTGTCAAATTTTTTTTTGAAAATTTATTTTAAATTTTTAGATATTTAAATTTATTTAAAAAATTTTAAAGGGCCAAAATTTTTTTCTTATATTTTGTTCTGTTCGGCGCCCGGAACCCCACAGTTTAAAAATTTACGGGGCAGCGGAAGTAAATAAGCGCGCGGCCCAACAAACGTATGTCAAAGCACAATCTCAGGACTTTTTGTAAAAATATCTGTGAATTGTAGGAATTTTTAAAACATGTGACACATGGTTTTTTTAAAAAATGATAAAAATAACAAAATGTTTTTAAAATCTTCCCCGTTAAGTGACATTTAATATCCAAGGAAAATGATAAAAAAATACATTTTTTTCGTTTTAGGCCAATTAAAAATACCCTACAATACTTTTTTAAAAAGGGTTTAAAATGTGGGTATTTACTGAAAAATGTATTCTTCTTCTAAACAATGGGACTAAGTTTATTTAAAAAACCCTAGTTGGTTTGGGAAAAAATGATCAAAAGGAAATGAAGCGCCGTGCGGGGAAACGGCGCGCGCACTAAAGTGCCAAAACGGCATGTAGAACAAATGGATTTTTTTTCGGATATGGCTTACGTATGTATTTTGGGAAATAATCTTTTTAAAAAAATATAATATCTCTTGTTCTACCCCCGGTTTGGGGGGGCCAAAATTTTATAACTTGGGCCCATTGCCGCTGCCTATAATAAAGGGGAGCAACCCCAGAAATTTAATTCCCAAAACCCTTTTGTGTGCCTTTAAAGTTAGAGTAATATATTTTGGCCCGTTTCAAATTTTTTTCTACAACTTTATTGATTTTTATTGCAAAGTAGCCAAGTTAAGTTTTTTTAAAGAGCACTTTATGTGTTCGTGCCACTTGAGTTTACTGTCTATTATGAGTCCCACAAAATTTGTTGATGCCCCTACTTTGATTGAGGTATTATTTGTCTATTGTATACTGTTTGGGTCTTTGTAAAATTCATACATATAGATTGGTTCATTGCAGTTCATTATCGTTGAAACCATTCTGTGGCATTAGCAATTTTTATTTCAGATATTTGTTTTAGAGTTGATCAGAACATAAAGTAACATTTACTTTTGCTTATTATACAGTACCGGGTATATTTACCCTTGAAAGTAGAATGAACATATTTCCAGAGAAAAGAATGTTTTTACGTTATTATTTAGCAGAATTAAAAGAGGGTGGCTTAGCTGTCATTTAGCTAAGTTTCGCAGCATGGAGCACGAAAAACTTGACGAGAGACGGGTTCGAGAACCCAGTTCATTGATAGATCATCAAGGCTTCTATGGCCCATTGCGTTTTGTTGATATAAACATTTTGATGAGTGAGGCTATTGTAGTGATAATCGCATCATTTGACATAGCGGTGAGGGCGTCAACTAACCGGTCTACTAGGCCCTATGGTGAAAGCTGAGGCTTCGGGCGTATTTGAGGCTGTTGGTTCAGGTCTGGGTTGGGCCTGGCGGCGAGCAGCTGGGGGCCGATCTAAGTTATTAACAACGTGTGCAAATGAATGTTTTGGTGGAGTGGAATAACTGGTGGCACTGGCAGGTTACTGTGGTCAGTGGACTTTTTGTAGGTTCGACGAGTGTACTGAGTGTCTTGTGGAGTACGAGCATCCAGAGCGCGGAGTTGCAAGAAAAAATATTTTAATGTAATGGTAATTATCTATGATGTCAGGTGAGCATGTTGCGATTTGCGAACGCGGAGTATGTGAGTAACAAGTGAAGACCAGGATGTCAGAAAAGAGGCCTAAATGGGAGTGAGCGCTGATTGGTTGTAAAATGTAGAGAAGAACATAACTGCCAACTAGAAAAAACGAAAATCGAGTATACTCTGTTGCAGAAACTCGTCTTTTATTATGACTTTAGTAGTTTTGTAGTTGGCAGCATTGCTCTTAGCATCATCACGCGCGCGCATGCGCATAGCGGCGAAAAGGGAAATAATAATTGAAATTACGCGCAGGAAGTTCGAAGTAAAGAACGAACCTGAATATTACGAACTCGAACCCGTTTTCACAATTCGAACTCGCCCTCGAACTTGAACTTTTTTTAAGTTCGAGTTTGAGTTCGAATTTCGAATGTTCACACACTCCTAATATTCAAGCATCAAGTAAATAAAATATGTTTTTGTTACAAATCTAGGATATAGTTTTAAATATAATTGAATTGTTGAAATATATTTCCCACATATGTATATATCACATTTGTATATCCCACCATGTATTTTGAAATATATCTGAGATATTAAACTTTCAGGAAAAGCGACGTCGACACAAAACGGACTGTGGAGTGCAAAAAATGTCGAGAAAGGAGACAAGATTCATTCATTACGGAATGTTGTGCAGCACCTTTTTGCAGAAAGTGTAAGTGTCTAGGAGTTCGTTCAAAAAAGTACACAAAATAACCTTTTTTGGTCGTATATCTAAAAAAAAGTAAAAATAATTACATTCAAAATATTCAAAGTAATGTGAGCGTACGTAGTTTGTTTGTTTTTTATTTTGTCCCCGGACAAAAAAAAAACTGGACATGCCCCTCCCCCCCGGAACCATTTTAGTAACTATCGACGTCACTTCTCTATACACTAACATACCGACTACTCAGGGACTCGCAGCCATGGAAGCCTACCTCAACACTAGGCCTACAACTCCACACCAAGCACCCAGTTCCTAGTAGGTCTGGCCCGGATGATCCTCACTCTCAATAACTTTACCTTCTCAGCAAAACATTACCTTCAAACTAAAGGCACAGCTATGGGCACCCGCATGGCCCCTTCCTATGCGAACCTGTTTATGGGAAAACTGGAAACAGACTTTCTTAAGGGACAACCACTTGCGCCGACACTGTGGCTACGCTTCATTGACGACATCTTCTGCATCTGGACCCACGGGATGGGAACACTTCTCCCATTCCTGGATGCCCTGAATTTGAACTTCCCGGTGAAGTTCACGTGGAACATTTCAGAAGATCAAGTGACATTCCTAGATGTGGACCTATTCCTGGAGGAAGGCCAACTCAGAACTAAGGTACACTTCAAGCCTACCAACAGCCTCCAATATCTCCACTTCGACAGCTGCCACCCCTCATCTATGAAGCAGGCCCTACCTTTTTCCATGGCCACCCGGGGCCGGAGAATATGCTCCGACAAGGAGGACCTGGCTGCATACTGCAGCAAAATCTCGGAAGCCTTCAGCAACAGAGGCTACACGCCTAAACTGATCCAACAGCAGATGACTCGTTGCCCCAGAGACCCTACACTCGCACACAAGGGAACACAATCCCCCTCATCACCCAGTGGCACCCTGGCCTACATGCCCTCAACGGCATCATGAAGAGGAACAGTCATCGCTGAACACCTCGACCCTGACGAAAAAACCTCAGCATCCCCGGGTAACATTCAAGCGTCCGCCAACATCCAGGACTTGTTGGTTAAACGCAACCCCCGGAACAGGACCGACACTCCCCAAGTAGCCCTACCACTGGCTCCTACCCCTGTGACAGCGCTCGCTGTAAAACATGCCAACTCAACCTACCCACCGAGTCGTTTACAGCGAGAGCCACGGACAGAACATACGCCATCCAGGAACACAACACATGTCAAAGCAACAACATTATCTATCAGTTGAGGTGCAGTAGATGCCCAGCCGAATATATAGGCACTTACTACCAACGCCCTCAAACACACGTATGAATGGCCATAGACATGACACCAAGGCAGGCAACATTGAGAAACCAGTGGCCCTACATGCTATATCTCACAACCGCCTTTCAACGAATGCTACCAGGCCAGTGTTGTGAGAGCCCTACCTGGACCTGGCCCACTGCAATGAACATGAATTGAGGAGGTGGGAGCTGGCTCACCAGTGAATTACCAACTCGAGGCTTTCCCCCTAACCTCAACATCCGTTAGGGTGTACTCCACTGCCCCCCCCCCCTCCTAGTTCTCCTGCATTCCACCCCCACCCAACAGCGCCACTGGCGTGACTTGTAAAAAAACTGTATATAGCTGTACAAACCTAGTTTAGTTAAATCTCCGCAATCGTCGAGTGAGCAAGGCCCTGTTTGGCCGAAACAGTTTCGACGTTTTTTTGTATTATGTTTATTTATTTGTGTCTCTCTCCTACGAGACCACCTACAGTCACCGACCAGGTAAGCCGTTGGGCTACCTTTCCACACCCCCTACTTTACATTTTTTAATTAATCGTAATTTTGAAAGAGAAAAGATGTAAAATTTTGAATTTCATAAGAAATAATTATTCGATTGTGCTCAAATTTACACGAATATATTAATTCATAAAATTAAGGTTCTGTGAAAAATATTAAAATCGATAAAACATGTAGGGTGTTAAAAGTCAAAGAATTTTTTTTAAAAAAAAAAAATGTAAATTTTAAATTTTCTGAGAAAAAATTTTTCGTTTGCGCCAATTTTCACCCCAAAACCCAAAATTCTAAATTAAGGTCTGTAAAAAAATCATTAAATGGGATCAAGCATGTAGGTGTTTATAAGTCGAAAAAATTTTAAAAAAAATCGAAAAAATCGTAAAAATTGGATTTTCATGAGAAAAAATTTTTTCAATCGATTTTTTTCGATCCTTTTCAGTTCTAATTTCAGAATTTTTGGGGCCCCATAAAATTTCATCGCAATGGAGTTTTGGGTTTTAGCCGGAATCGTGTTCACAGACACCAAAAAATACCAAAAAAAGAAGAAAAAATATTCCGGTTTTTTTTTCTCCAGGTAGTGAAATGGAATCTTCGCTTCGTCGCTACGCTCACCCAAAAAAGAAATTATCCTTTTTCTTAAAAACTGTTAAGTATTGGGAAAAAGTAGCAATGTCTAAATAAAAGTTTTGAGAAAATGAATTTAAAGTTTTTTTTTTTTTTTTTTTTGGGTGTAACATACCAAAAAGTTCATTTCTTGTTTTTATATAAAAATTCACGGGATTTATAGCCGTTAATCTGGGCTTTTTTAAATTGACAAAAATTTTTATGAAAATTCTATCACCCTAGATTGGGCCCCTAACTCAGTCCGGTAAGCCTTTTTTTCCCATGAAAAAATAGCATGCAGCACTCAAGAAAAAATTCATTTAATGTTTTTGCTTTAATCAGCAAAAAAAATTTTTATTATAATAAATAAAAAAGTAAACTTAAAAAAAAAATTAAAACAATAAAAATCCAAAATTGGGGGTTTTTCATACATTTTCAGGGAAAAACCCCCTTAAAAAAAATTTACGCTCTCCAAAAAACGCGCCTAAAAAAGCGTTTGCGAAGCTTCCTAGTGTAGTAGCATGTTGATACTATAGGCTATTTTGAATTCAGTCATGAATTCTATAAAAATTTTTAAAAATCTTTTTTACATATTTTAAAAAATCATACGAAAAAATTCATGTCACATGTTGAAAGTTGTGTATAATTGAAGATACGTGTTGTGATTCACTCAGGTTGGACTTATAAATGACAAAAGTCAATTTGTCCTACGTTAAAAAACGCCCCCATTCGTAAAAATGATTTTTTCACGGTGTTTACATTTCCAAAAATGAATCTTACAAGAGAAACGGGTGGTGGCGCAAGAATTTACTATAGAGAAAAAGATTAAAACTTTGGTTTACTACTGTTCCCCACTTGGGGTTAGTTTTTATTAAATCACTAACACATACTGTTATACAAAAAAAGTGCTTCTGACTTTGTTTTATTGTTTTTATTTTTAAAAACCCATGCCTAGGTGCCACTACCATCAAGTTTCAAGATTTTATGAACCTGTTTTTTTAAAAATCTCAAACTGTAAGTTCTGGGGGATTAAAGGCGAGTTTTATAAATTTTTAGTAACGTTCCATGTCCTGGGGGGTATTTCGGGGCTATTAAACAAGTCACAACCCTTCAAGTGCAATTTTTACATATTAAAAAAAAAAATGGGCATTTAATTATTTCAAAAATAATTTATTTTTCATTATTTAAATTTTTCCTTTTTTGGGGATGAGCGAAGCGAAGCTAAATTTCCCTGACCCCCCCCCCCCCCCAAAAAAAAAAAAAAATAGCTCAGGTGTTTTGTTGTTGTTTGTTTTTTTGTATTTTTGTCTGTTTTGCGCCTACGGCCCAACGGCATATTGCCCAAAGCATAGCTAATTGGGCCCTTTTGGCGGGATGGTGATTGCCAAATGAGTTTTTAAGTGGGACGTGTGTTTCTCTTTAGGCCCAAATTTAAAATACTGGACCAGGGTCGTGGGGAGGTGGTTCATGGAGGGGATGTAACCAGAATTAGACGTGAATCCACTTAAGAGACCCCCTGTATTAAAGATGAAAAATAAAGACCGGCTCCTATTCTGGCCTAGGGTCGAAACCCAGAATTCCCTCTGGCAGACCGTGGTTCATACCCCTATGACTCTTTCCTACTAATTGGTTTGCATGACTTCCGAATGCTTCGGTTCCTGGTTTGTTTTAGACTGGCCCCCCGACAACCCCGATGTCCCACCCGGGGAAACCTCACTTAGAAATCTTCCCGGGCTTGGTGGTTCACTTGCGATTTTGTTGCACTTCCGACCTCCTCCGTATGGTTGTCACTCCTCTCCCCTAGTTTGGTCGATCACGTACCGATCTCCCTACCTCAGCACTCTTCGTTCGTGCCTTAATCAAAGTCCGACTATTTGCACTATTTAGTTGTTTCAAAACTTAGTCCCCGCGCTTTTTTTGGTCGATTCCCTTCCTTATTGCGATAAAATGAGCCACACCCGGGAAAGTACCCAGACTCCCCTTTACCTAGATGAACCACGTAGTTCTCTGTTGCCTCCGAAAGATTGGACCCCGAGATAAATAGTATTTATCAACAAGTACTCTACATACGTGACAATATGCGATCTTGATAAAAATTTAGGGAAAACCCTTTGAAAACTCTGAACTTGACTTCCACGTTTTTGGGGGAAATCGAAGTAAATTTTTACTGAATATCGTACTTTTTTTGATTTTTTTTATTTTTAATGGATATTTTTTGATATTTTGCCCCCGATCGGGCAAACGGCCCCTTGATCTTGATGAAAATTTTTAGGAACGTCTGAAATCATTAAAAAAAGATTGTTATCATTTTTGGGACAATCGAAGAAAATTTCTTGTTAAAATCGCTTTTTCGTTTTTTAAAATTTTTAATTTTAACACGATTTTCGTGATGTTTTGGGCTGATTCTGACCAACGGGGGGGGCTACAAAGTTTTAATTTAAAATGGACAATAGGATTATGTGATGTATAATTTTGAAAGAAAAAATATAAAAGTTGGCCAGAATTCATAGAAATAAGATTTTAATAAACCTTTTTCAGTGTTAAACAAGTAATATTAAAAATTAACTATAAAACTTTCAAAAATGCGTACATAAAACAAGTCTTTGGGCCTCGAGAAATTTAAATTCTTTGTTAATTTGTATTCCATAGAATTTATAAAAAAACTCATCCATCAACGCGACTGAAAAAAACGTTAGCGAAGCTTTCAGTTTATTTTTAAAATTTTTTTATTGTAAAAGTTTTCCTTCATGAGGGAAAAAAACCCAAACCTTCAACTTTACGTACCAATGCTTACCAACTAAGCTATTGGGGCCCTTTGACAAACAAATTTCCAAATGTGCTCACTTTTCTTATTAAAATCGTAAATATGACACCAAACAGTTAAATTTTTAAAATTTCCATTTTTTGTAAGAGGAGGATCTTAATTCAGAGGTTTCGAGGTCCCCTGAAATTCCATGATCAGTAGCCCTTTTTCTGATAGAGCGCGAGCGACAAGAAAAAAAAAACAGTCACAATTTTTTCTCGGGTAGCGTTTTTTAAAATATTAAAGAAATACTAAAGGCAACCCAAAACAAAAGAATTTTTTTTACTCAAAATTTAAAACACCTTAAGGGTTTTTCGACTTTCGAAAAAAAAATGTTTTTAAAACCTAACGGGGGGGAGGGGGGGGGTATCCAAAACCCAAAAACAGTTTGTTTGCTAGCTGGTAAGCTGTTTTTAAAAAACCCCCTTAAAACAAGAGTATAAATTTTTTTCTTGAAAACGGGGTTGAAGTTTTGGCATAGGGCCCACAAAAAAGATTTTAAAAAAAAACGCTAAGTCCCCCCGTTGTTTTTTTGAGCAAGGGGATTAGGCCATGTTTTGGGATTTTTTTTTTCCTATTACAAAAATCAGCTTCTAATCACATTTTTGGCATTTTTTTTAAACTGGGGGGATTTTAAAACCAAAGAGGGTTTTTGAGCTATTCAAAGGAATATTTTCTAATCACATTTTGGATTTTTTTGAAACCGCAAGATGGCGGCAATTTTTTCAAAATTTAAGGGTGTTGCCCACGTAGGATTTTTGGGGATTTTTCTGGAGATATACAGGGGGCCCCAATGAACGTATTACAAAAGAAATCAGCTTTATAATAATTATTCCGTCCCCAAACCCTTTAATTGCCTATACTATAGGATGACGCGGAGGACAAGGGTGGACAGGCCTGTGCTGTGTAAGAACCAGCCACAAGCAAGTTCATGAGGAAGTAGGGGATGCCTTGGGGATGTCACTGCTAGGTGAAGGGGGTAGTTCTTCGCTGTCTACCGTTCATGAGAAGTAGGGGATACCTTGGGATGTCACTGCTAGGTGAAGAGGGTAGTTCTTCGCTTTCTACCGTTCATGAGGAAGTAGGGGATGCCTTGGGGATGTCACTGCTAGGTGAAGAGAGAAGTACTTCACTGCCTTCTGTTGATGAGTACGTAGGGGATGAAGTGGTGGTTTCGCTTCGTGGTGACGAGGGAATAAGTGCAACAGTGCCTACGTCTTGTGAGGATAGGAAGGAACCAGATGTGGTTGTTTGCCCTTTTGTGGAGAGTGGTAGGACATCCTTGTCCTACGCAGCATTGGTTAAGGGGTGTCATACCCTAGTATGGGAAGTGGTGGCACTGACGTACCATTATCTCTTAAGTTCAAAAGAAGGGGTAGCATTGCTGTACAATTAGCTATTGGGTTCAAATGGGGTGGCAATGTCGTCTCATTTGCACTTGGCTTCAAGGGTGGAGGAACCAGGGGTGGTGTCACAGTCCTTAGTGCATAGTTATGCCATGGACATAATTCTCCGAAGTTATACTGATTGTGATTTCATTTGTGAGGTCTATATAAGCAGATGTGACTATGTTATTTCTCAGTGTCAGTACTAGGCCTATGTATTATGCTGAGCTAGAAATTGTCGGTCAAAGACTTCTGAGTGAGGCACAGACATGTAAATAAACCTTTGAGTCTTGTAATGGGTCTGCAATTAATTAATTGTTTGATTTTGCCGATGCGGCAGAAGTTGCACATTCAAGACCTTGTGTAAACAAAGTGGACGTGGGTTCTTACCTGACTCTGGTGACGGTGAGCATGGCTGTATTAACAAGTAACAAGTTATGTTGTATGGTAACTTATAAATTATATTGCTTATTATATAAATAACTAATGTTTTATATCAATTTAATGTATTTTTTGTTTACTCAATCAGAGCTACAGTTAATTTAATCTGGTTATTTGATTCAAAAAGTTTTGCTTAATTGTTAATTGTAAATTCATTTTTTTGGTCTGTAAATTGAGATATAAAAATATTTTTGCTGATTACGCGTTATGCTCGCGAGCCGAGTCACGGCAGTAATGTTATGTAATGCGTAAGCTGTTTGTTGTTGTGAACGGGCGAGCTGTCAAGTGGGGCACGTGGGTTTGTTAAAAGTACGCAGATGGCTGTTCATTTTTTATTTGTTACAGTTGACGCGCCCCGCTCACTCGAATGATATCGGTGGGGGAAAGGGGAAAGCAGTACTGCCTAGACGACGGAGAAGTGTCCGGCTCATTTAGTCAAAAATGTCGGGAACCACACTGTCAAATTAAATTTTGATATTGAAAATCCGGGAATTTACCAGGAATTCCAAATGTTATTACTGAGGGATTTTGGACATAAATCTTAATGTGCCTACTTATTGTTTTTGTTTTGAATACGCACAAACAAATAATTAGCTAATTTATAATTGTTTTTTTTGTTATTGTTTGTGAATAGACTAAGATAAAGGGATTTACAGGTTAAAAATTAATGATTCCAAATTCACAGGAATTTATTATAGATTTGATTAAAAAGGGTTTTGACTGTCGTAGAGTCACGTCTTTTATATTAGTACCTGGATGTACATGC
The DNA here is from genome assembly GCA_024449915.1 of Sweltsa coloradensis. NCBI lineage: Eukaryota > Metazoa > Arthropoda > Insecta > Plecoptera > Chloroperlidae > Sweltsa > Sweltsa coloradensis. The sequence goes on from JAMZAV010002974.1 coordinate 82,779, forward strand.
CAAAGGCGGGTTCTGATTTTTCGTCCGGAAAACGTGGGATTTCTTTGTTTTTTTCTTTCTTAACTAGGATTTTCAGGTTAGGGGTCCTGGTTGTTGGTTTTTCATCATCACGGTTTTTTGGGAGAGGATGTGGCGTCGAATGAAGTGAATCCTTGCCAAGACAGAAGAGATCTTTCGGCCAAGACAAAGGAAGGACTTATCTTCTAGTTACGTTTGTCAAGGTGTTTCTAAAATCTGAAAGGAGCCGGACTCTGAATGCATATGGCCATTTTATACACATAAATAATAAATAAATAAATAAATACATTTTTATTTAGAGTCTACCCCTCCGTTATATAACTGATTTCAGTGGGGGACTTTAAATCAAAGCGACCAAGCCAACCCTGCAGGCCCCGACGCAATCGACGAGGGGAGCGAAAACCCAAACCCAAAAGATCGATATTTTTAGACGAGTGAGCGAAGCGAATGAGGATTCTGTTACGCTATACTCGATCGGGCCTTGGCCGTGACCATTGCCCCAATGTCTGTCTGTCCAGGCCATCGGCCGAACGGCTAAATAGAATTGAGCTGAAATTTTAAACAGCCCGTCCGTGACCAGGTAACTGAGAACTGCAAACAAAATGAGCCCAATCCGTTTCGATTTAAACCTACAATAAAAAAATTGGGATTTTAAAATATCGGTAGCATTTGTTTATATTTTTCATATAAAAAATAGGCCACAGCCTACGATAAAAAAAAACTATTCAGATATAGTCGCTATCAGTCGGTGATTTTTCGTATGTTTTTGTTGTCAACACGGTTATTCTCTAAGGTTATGCCCATTATTCTGGTTTTAAATTCATCAATTAATTAAAAATGATGACCAATTGACCACCCACAAGATACAGTGCAATACCGCAGTAGACCCTATACAGTATACACGCATTTACTACGCCATATAAAGGTATAATTAAAATCGTAGACTAGACCACCTACTTTATTCAAAACCTACGTCATGAATGTGAGATTTTGTGTACGCTTTACGTGGGCCCTAAACCATAGGGTCGTGCTTTTGGGCACAGGGGCTTTTTCTCTGCATATCGTATCTCATCTCGCAAACATCAGCTGGTAAGTACAAAAGAGAAGTATATATACTCCCCGAAAAGATGCGACCTCTGGCATTCGTCGTCGGGGACCTCTACCCCTTCCCTGAAAACCCCCTTGACGACGATGACCATGATAACACGAAAAATGCCAAAGACGATGACGACCACGACGTGAAACCCCCTTTTCTTTCACCTACTCGTGGCTGGTTCTGACCAGCTAGGATTTTCCTCCCTAAATCCCTTAGAGTGGGGGCATCATAACCGAACGGTTGACGCGCCCTGAAACCAAAACTAAAAACCATTTTCTCTGTTCGCCTCCCTTAGCTAAATTGTCTTTAATTTTTCATTGACGCTGGAGGCAGTATCTATACAAGTGTAGGAGTCGTACACTAGCTGGCCGTTCCATTTTGCCTGGGATGTATCTGTTGATCAAGTGTTCTGTGACCAAATGTTTGTTCAATGATTATACTAGGGAAACACGTAAGTCTTGTTTAAACGAGTGAGTGAGCCATGTGTTGAGTACCGGTAACGTTCCCTTTCCTCCTCATATACCTAAGGCCTACTAGCCTATCGTAGGCTAGAGTGGCGCATTATGGCCTTACAGTTGACGCGCCCGTATACCAACTAAACTCAAAACCCTATAAATTTATGTTAAAATATTTGATTGGGAAATCGGGATTGGCTCAACGACATGTCCACTCGACATTTTCAACGACTTTTTGAAAAATAGAATTTTTTTTTAAATTTTACAAATTATAAAATGTTAAAAAAGTCTAAAGCGTACCGCAATTATTTAATTATTTAATTATTTAAATGTATTTTTAAGAATGTTTTTAAAATAAATAAAAAAAAAAAGTAAAAAATTTTTATCCAAAATAGTGTGTGGTTACGAAAAGAAATAAAATACTCACGGTGAGTCGGTGTAAAAACACTTTAGTTTAGACCGTGTGCACAGCCACCAAAAGTTTAAATAGTTTTTTGAAGCCAAATATTGTAACAATGTGGAAAAAAATAAGTGAATGTGGGCTGAAGAAGCTTCTCTTGAATCTAAAAGTTTGATTTGATCAAGTTTGAAGAAATGTCTGAAAAACTGGTCACTTTAGGTTAGTATATTTATTAAGCAAAACTTTTTACTTGAAACACAATTTATTGGCGTCAATTGTGGCCAATTTGTTTTGTAAAATTCCGCTCACGAGTGTTGTTTCGTTTGATTTTACATGTGATGTAGAAGACGGCACGGTCGTTTTTGGGCCCAACGGGACATGATGGTGCCATCGTCGACGAAAACCACAAGGGCGACGAAGATGTCGCGCCCAAACCAAAGCGGAGGCCCGCAAAGGAAGGGGAGGATTCAAACAATTCTGCGTCCGTAAGTGTGAAATTAACATCATTTTTTACGTAAAGTTGAAAAATACCTAATGTTGTGGGCTTCAAAGGTTCGAGGAATGTTTAAAAAATATATTTCGTTGTTGACGGTGGTGACGTTTGTTTGCAGAGGCTTGCCGAGATTCGTACATGCGTGGAGGTGATTTTCATGAAGACCTGCGCTCCGTGCTCGATGAAAGACATGCCGCTCGTCATTGGAAAGAAGAAAGGATGCGAGCTGATAGAGAACGTGATCGTCGAGGAGACGGGAAAAAGATACGAGGCGAAGAAGAGAGGCGACGAGGCGTTGATCGTCGAGGAGACGGGAAACAGATAAGAGGCGAAGAAAGAGTGCGAGGAGGCGTTTTATCGTCGAGGAACGGGAAAACAGATAAGAGGCGAAGAAAAGAGGCGACGAGGCGTTGATCGTCGAGGAGACGGGAAAAGATACGAGGCGAAGAAGAGATTGGATTGGATTGGATATTGCTTTACGTCTCATATTTATTTCAACTTGGCTAATCAAGACGAAGGGAGGGCGTAAGGGATGACGCGGGGGGACAAGGGGTGGCAGTAGGGTGGGCCGAAAAACAAAAATTTTTTTTGTTTTAAGTCGTAATAACCGCCCCGGGAAAAATTGCGAATTGAGGAGACTAAAAAAATAAAAAAAAAAAAAAAAAATCGGTTCATATCTTCCGGTCCCCGCATGTGCTCTAAACTTTTCCAAAATTTTGAAAATTTCACATTTTTACATAATTTTTAACATTTTTAATTAGCCTCTTCCCGAATGTAAAAGATCGAATTCTTTATATTTTAAATTTTATTCTATGTAAAAAAAATTAAAATTATCGTAAAAATGTGAATTTTTCAAAATTTTGGAAAACTTGAAGCACATGCGCGACCGGGAAAATATAAACCTATTTTTTTTTTTTTTTTACCCTTTTTAGTCTCCCAATTCGCAACTTTTCCGCGGTATTACAACTAAAAAAAAAAAAAAAAAAATCAAAAATTTTTCCCAAAATTTTGGAAAACTTTAGAGCACATGCGCGACCGAAGATATGAAAACCCATTTTCAAAAAAAAAAAAAAAAAAATTTTAAATCTCCACAATTCGCAACTTTTCCCGGTATTACGACTTAAAAATAAAAAAATGTTGTTTTTCGGCCCACCCTATGACAGGCCTGTGCTGGTCAGAACCAGCCACAAGCATATGGGGAGGGAGGGGTTCCCCACCTCGTGGTCGTCTCCGTCTGTGTCATCATCCGTCCGTGTTTGTCTTTGTCGTCGCCGTCGGGAGGTAGTCAAAGGGAAGGGGTTCCCCGACGACGACCCAGAGCTCGCCATTAGTTTCAGGGAGTGAAACTCCCCTATTAGGCCAAACCGCGAGAAGGGGAATGAGTATTAAAAGGAATAGTTTCTAATCATTTGGAATTTTTTGAAACCGCAAGAGGCATTTTTTCAAAATTAAGGTTTTGCCCACGTAGGTTTTTTGGGGATTTTTCGGAGATTACAGGGGGCCCAATAAACGTATTGAAAAAGAATCAGCTTCTAATCACTTTGCATTTTTTGAAAACTGCAAGATGGCGGCGATTTTTTCAAAATTTAAAGGGATGTTGCCCACGTAGATTTTTGGGGATTTTTCCGGAGATATACAGGGGGCCCCAATGAACGTATTAAAAGAAATCAGTTTTATAATAATTATTTCCGTCTCCAACCTTAATTTGCCTATACTATAGGATGACGCGGAGGGCCCAAGGGTGGACAGGCCTGTGCTTGGTAAGAACCACCCACAAGCAAGTTCATGAGAATTTAGGGATGCCTTGGGGTTTGTCACTGCTAGGTGAAGGGGTAGTTTTTTCGCTGTCTACCGTTCATGAGGAAGTAGGGATCCTTGGGGATGTCACTGCTAGGTGAAGAGAGAAGTACTTCACTGCCTTCTTTTGATGAGTACGTAGGGATGAAGTGGTGGTTTAGCTTCGTGGTGACGAGGGAATAAGTGCAACAGTGCCTACGTCTTGTGAGGATGGAAGGAACCAGATGTGGTTGTTTGCCCTTTTGTAGAGAGGGGTAGGACATCCTTGCCCTACGCAGCATTGGTTAAGGGAGTGCCAAGGGGTGTCATACCCTAGTATGGGAAGTGGTGGCACTGGACGTACCATTATCTCTTAAAGTTCAAAAAAAGGGGTAGCATTGCTGTACAATTAGCTATTGGGTTCAAATGGGGTGGCAATGTCGTCTCATTTGCACTTGGCTTCAAGGGTGGAGGAACCAGGGTGGTGTCACAGTCCTTAGTGCTAGTTATGCCATGGACATAATTCTCCGAATTTTATACTGATTGTGATTTCATTTGTGAGGTCTATATAACAATGTGACTATGTTATTTCTCAGTGTCAGTACTAGGCCTTATGTATTATGCTGAGCTAAAAATTTGTCGTCAAAGACTTCTGAGTGAGGCACAGACTGAAAATAAACCTTTGAGTCTTGTAATGGTCTGCAATTAATTAATTGTTTGATTTTCCGATGCGGCAGAAGTTGCACATTCAAAACCTTGTGTAAACAAAGTGGACGTGGGTTCTTACCTGACTCTGGTGACGGTGAGCATGGCTGTATTAACAAGTAACAAGTTATGTTGTATGGTAACTTAATAAATTATATTGCTTTTATATAAATTACTAATGTTTTATATAAATTTAATGTATTTTTTTTGTTACTCCAATCGAGCTACAGTTAATTTTATCTGGTTATTTGATTCAAAGTTTTGCTTAATTGTTAATTGTGATTCATTTTTTTGGTCTGTAAATTGAGATATAAATTTTTTTTGCTGATTACGCGTTATGCTCGCGAGCCGAGTCACGGCAGTAATGTTATGTAATGCGTAAGCTGTTTGTTGTTGGAAGGGGCGAGGCTTTTCAAGTGACTGCACGTGGGTTTGGTTGAAAGTACGCAGATGGCTGTCATTTTTTATTTTTTACAGTTGACGCGCCCCGCTCACTCGAATGATATCGTGAGGAAGGAAAGCAGTACTGCTAGACGACGGAGATTGTCGGTCATTTAGTCACAAATGTCGGGAACACACGTAAAATAATTTGATATGAAAATCCAGAATTACAGGAATTCCAAATGTTATTACTGAGGATTTGACATAAATCTTAATGTGCCACTTATTGTTTTTGTTTTGAATTACGAAAAAAACAAATAATTAGCTAATTTAAAATTTGTGTTTTTTTGTTATTGTTTGTGAATAGACTAAGATAAAGGGATTTACAGGTTAAAAATTAATGATTCCTAATTCACAGGAATTTATTATAGATTTGATTAGAAAGGTTTGACTGTCGTAGAGTCACGTCTTTTATATTAGTACCTGGATGTACATGCCAAAGGCGGGTTCTGATTTTTCGTCCGGAAACGTGGGATTTCTTTGTTTTTTTCTTTCTTAACCTAGGATTTTCAGTTAGGGGTCCGGGTTTTGTTGGTTTTCACCGGTTCTTTGGAGGATGTGGCGTCGAATGAAGTGAATCCTTGCCAAGACAGAAGAGATCTTTCGGCCAAGACAAAGGGAGGACTTATCTTCTAGTTACTTTTGTCAAGGTGATTCTATAATCTGAAAAGGAGCCGGACTCTGAATGCATAGGGCCCATTTATACACAATAAATAAATAATAAATAAATAAATACATTTTTATTTAGAGTCTACCCCCAGTTATATAACTGATTTCAGTGGGGGACTTTAAAAAAAAGCGACCAACCCAACCCTGCAGGCCCCGACGCAATCGACGAGGGGAGCGAAAACCCAAACCAAATCGATATTTTTAGACGAGTGGCGAAGCGAATGAGGATTCTGTTACGCTATACTCGATCGGGCCTTGGCCGTGACCATTGTCCAATGTCTGCCCTGTCCAGGCCATCGGCCGAACGGCAAAATAGATTGAGCTAAAATTTTTAAACAGACGTCCGTGACCAGGTAACTGAGAACTGCTAACAAAATGAGCCCAACCCGTTTCGATTTAAACCTACAATAATAAAATGGGATTTTAAAAATATCGGTAGCATTGTTTATATTTTTCATATGAAAAATAGGCCACAGCCTACGATATAAAAAAACTATTCAGATATAGTCGCTATCAGTCGGTGATTTTTCGTATGTTTTTGTTGTCAACACGGTTATTCTCTAAAGGTTATGTCATTATTCTGGTTTTAAATTCATCAATTAATTAATAATGATGACCAATTGACCACCCACAAGATAAAAGTGCAATACCGCAGTAGCCCCAAATACAGTATACACGCATTTACTACGCCATATAAAGGTATAATTAAAATCGTAGACTGACCACCTACTTTATTCAAAACCTACGTCATGAATGTGAGATATGTGTAGCTTTACGTGGGCCCTAAACCATATGGTCGTGCTTTTGGGCACAGAGCATTTCTCTGCATATCGTATCTCATCTCGCAAACATCAGCTGGTAAGTAAAAAAGAGAAGTATATATACTCCCGAAAAGATGCGACCTCTGGCATTCGTCGTCGGGGACCTCTACCCCTTCCCTGAAAACCCCCTTGACGAGGGATGACCATGATAACACGAACAATGCCAAAGACGATGACGACCACGACGTGAGAACCCCCTTTTCTTTCACCTACTCGTGGCTGGGTTCCTGACCAGCATGGGATTTTCCTCCCTAAATCCCTTAGAGGGGAGCATCATAACCGAACGGTTGACGCGCCCTGAAACCAAAACTAAAACCATTTTCTCTGTTCGCCTCCCTTAGCTGAAATTGTCTTTAATTTTTCATTGACGCTGGAGGCAGTATCTATACAAGTGTAGGAGTCGACACTAGCTGGCCGTTCCTTTTAGCCGGGGATGTATCTGTTGATCAAGGGGTTCTGTGCCCACAATGTTTGTTCAATGATTATACTAGGGAAACACGTAAGTCGTTGTTTAAACGAGTGAGTGAGCCATGTGTTGAGTACCCGGTAACGTTCCCTTTCCTCCTCATATACCTAAGGCCTACCTAGCCTATCGTAGGCTAGAGTGGCGCATTATGGCCTTACAGTTGACGCGCCCGTATACCAACTAAACTCAAAACCCTATAAATTTATGTTTATATTTTGATTGGGAAATGGGCATTGGCTCAACGACATGTCCACTCGACTTTTTCAACGACTTTTTGAAAAATAGAATTTTTTTTTAAATTTTTACAAATTAAAAAAAATGTTAAAAAAAGTCTAAAGCGTACACGCAAATTATTTAATTATTTAATTATTTAAATGTATTTTTAAGAATGTTTTTAAAAAAAATAAAAATAAAAAGTAAAAAATTTTCATCCAAATAGTGTGTGGTTACGAAAAGAAAAAATATACTCACGGTGAGTCGGGTGTAAAAACACTTTAGTTTAGACCGTGTGCACAGCCACCAAAATTTTAAATAGTTTTTTGAACCCAAATATTGTAACAATGTGGAAAGAAATAAGTGAATGTGGTCTGAAGAAGCTTCTCTTGAATCAAAAATTTTGATTTGATCAAGTTTGAAGAAATGTCTGAGAACTGGTAAACTTTAGGTTAGTAATTTATTAAGCAAAACTTTTTACTTGAAACACAATTTATTGGCGTCAATTGTGGCCAATTTGTTTTGTAAAATTCCGCTCACGAGTGTTGTTTCGTTTGATTTTACATGTGATGTAGAAGACGACACGGTCGTTTGGACCCAACGGGACATGATGGATGCCATCGTCGACGAATACCACGAGGGCGACGAAGAGGTCGCGCCCAAACCAAAGCGGAGGCGCCGCAAAGGAAGGGGAGGATTAAAAAAATTCTGCGTCCGTAAGTGTGGAAATTTAACATCATAATTAAACGTAAAGTTGAAAGATACCTAATGTGTGTGGGCTTCAATGGTTCGAGGAATGTTACAAAAATGTATTTCGTTGTTGACGGTGGTGACGTTTGTTTGCAGAGGCTTGCCGAGATTTGTACATGCGTGGAGGTGATTTTCAAGAGGACCTGCGCTCCGTGCTCGATGAAAGACATGCCGCTCGTCATTGGAAAGAAGAAAGGATGCGAGCTGATAGAGAACGTGATCGTCGAGGAGACGGGAAAAAGATTAGAGGTGAAGAAGAGAGGCGACGAGGCGTTGATCGTCAAGGAGACGGGAAAAAGATTAGAGGTGAAGAAGAGATTGGATTGGATTGGATATTGCTTTACGTCTCATATTTATTTCAACTTTGGGTAATCAAGACGAAGGGAAAGGGACGTAACGGATGACGCGGGGGGACAAGGGGTGGACAGTAGGGTGGGCCCGAAAAACAAAAATTTTTTTTGTTTTAAGTCGTAATACCCCCCCCGCGGAAAAGTTGCGAATTGTGGAAGACTAAAAAGAATAAAAAAAAAAATAAAAAAATCGGTTCATATCTTCCGGTCGCGCATGTGCTCTAAAAATTTTCCAAAAAATTTAGAAATTTTGATTTTTTTTTTTTTTTTTTTTAGTTGTAATACCGCGGAAAAGTTGCGAATTGGGAAGACTAAAAGGGTAAAAAATAAAAAAATCGGTTTATATCTTCCGGTCGCGCATGTGCTCTAAACTTTTCCAAAAATTTTGAAATTTCACATTTTTACATAATTTTTAACATTTTTAATTAGCCTCTTCCCGAATGTAAAAGATCGAATTCTTTATATTTTAAATTTTATTCTATGTAAAAAATATTAAAAATTATCGTAAAAATGTGAATTTTTCAAAATTTTGGAAAACTTTGAAGCACATGCGCGACCGGAAGATTAAACCCATTTTTTTTTTTTTTTACCTTTTTAGTCTGTCCCAAATTTGCAACTTTTCCGCGGTATTACCAACTAAAAAAAAAAAAAAAAAAAACAAAATTTTCCAAATTTGGAAAACTTTAGAGCACATGCGCGACCGGAAGATATGAAACCGATTTTAAAAAAAAAAAAAAAAAAATTTTTAAATCTCCACAATTCGCAACTTTTCAGCGGTATTACAACTTAAAAAATAAAAAAATGTTGTTTTTCGGCCCACCCTATGACAGCCTGTGCTGGTCAGAACCAGCCACAAGCATATGGGGAGGGCAGGGGTTCCCCACCTCGTGGTCGTCTCCGTCTTGTGTCATCATCCGTCCGTGTTTGTCTTTGTCCGTGCCGTCGGGAGGTAGTCAAGGGAAGGGGTTCCCCGACGACGACCCAGAGCTCGCCATTAGTTTCAGGGAGTGAAACTCCCCTATTCACGGGCCAAACCGCGAGAAGGTGTCGAGTTGGAATTTTGGGGACGAGGCGTTGATCGTCGAGGAGACGGGAAACAGATAAGATGCGAAGAAGAGAGGCGACGAGGCGTTGATCGTCGAAGAGGACGGGAAACAAATAGAGGCGAAGAAAGAGGCGACGAGGCGTTGATCGTCGAGGAGACGGGAAAAAAATTAGGGGCGAAGGGAAAAGAGGCGAGGCCGTGAACAAGCACGTCAAGGACGTGGACGACCTGAAGAAGTGTTTAGGTATTTCTTACATATCAATCAGGCAAATATGATAAATTTACGTGATTATCTTTGCGGTGCCAATAAATTTTAAAAGCATTGTTGTAAATGTTTTAATTAAAATTGTATTTAAAAAACGACAAAATGTAATAAAAATAAAATCTAGTCTCATAGATTGTCCTTGATAACTTTCCATTTATTTCATCGTTTTAATTTTTAAATAATATAACGTACCGTAAACCCAAAAGTAATACATTTTTAAAGAAAACCCTTGAAAAAAAGTTCACCCTTGCTAGTGGGTTTGGAAAAAAAAATTAAACATGAGCCGACATCGAACCCCGGCCGTCTGCGCGGTACCTCGCCGTGCTATCGTCTGTGCCCCGGTGGTTCTGTAAAGAATCTTGTTAATGTGTGCCATTTTAGTCACCTTTGGCGATATTCTTGCTTGAATATATTATCAAATATTGTAGATAAATTAAAAATGTATTAAAAAAGACAATTTCACGATTGAATCGTCTCGAAATTGTATAAATGTTTAAAATCGAGTAAAGAAAATCTAGTCGTTGTCTATGTCTATGAAAGTAAACTACCTTTATGTTACTTCTTTCCAATTAGTATTATTAGTATTAGTAGTTTTTAGAGAGCTTCAACGGCAAAGATCATTTGCGCCTTCAAGATATTAAGTTGACTATGTATGAAAGTAAAAAAAAGTAAATAAGGTTAAACGTGTTTTTCAAATCATTGTCATGAAAAGAATTGCCAAGGTCGATATATTTGTAGAAGCCCCAAATCGGGAAAAGGTTATACATGATAAAGTTGTCGTATTTATAAAATGCCAAATTACCAAATCATAATCATAATCATAATCAGGAAAACATTGCCAACGTCGTCATAATGAATAGCAAGTCAACATTCTTCGTGGATTTTTTTTTTATGAACTGTCATAGTTTTGTCGATCAGATTGCTAAGGTTAAGAAATGTGAAAAATTTTTAAACTGTTTTCATAAGTCAAAAGTTCTTCATATGATAGATATAAATTCAATTGGAGTCTCAAACCATCATACTTAGAGCAGTCAGTCAACAATGATTTAAAGGAAAGCAACATGTCGCACGTGTCGCAAATCGGAGAGCAAACTTATCTCTGGTAAAAAGATAGGCATGGGTGAGGGTGTGTGCTCCATTCGTACTCGCACCATACAACCTCCTCACGACGAGAAAGTATGGATGAATGGGGTCGCACCTTTAGTAAAAGACAGGGCATCACACGACCAGCTTATTAATCTGCAAAGCATTCCAACAATCCTGACCTAATTTTAACATGGTTCTTGAACCCAAATGTAACATCAGGAACAGGTACGAGGTCAAAATCAGTAGAAGCTTTTTGCGTTGCAGCCTTGGCTGCCAAGTTTAGCCTCCTCGTTGCCAGAGATACCTACATGACCAGGGACCCAGCAGAACATGATTTTTTTAGCCTCTTGCATGAAGTTACTCCATGAAGAACTGAATTCAATTACTAAATGGTGGTAGATAACATCACGTGGAGTGCCTGAAGTGCACTTAAACTATCTGAAAATACCATGAACTTCCACATCTTTGGTTCATAAAATATTTTAAAGCTTCTCGTATGGCATACAGTTCAGCAGAAAAAACAGAAAATATGTCATGAAGTCTGAAACCAACACTACTGCCGCCACAATAGTAAGCGCAACCAACCTTGGAAGCAGTTTTAAATCTATTAGTGAAAATAAATTTAAAGGTTCGGTATTCGTTACAAATTGCTTGAAAACTACTTTGGAAATTACATCAGATGTTGTGGACTTTTTATATCAGCAAAGGTCGAGACGAATTTCAGGTTCCGGAAGGAGCCATGAAGGGTTTATGCTCAAAACGAAACTCAATTGATTGGGTACATCAAATTTTAAATTCTAAAGAGATGTCTATAACGTTATTCGACTGGAAGGTTCGCCAATGGTTTGGTATCGAAGTGACGGACCTCCCCGACGACGGTGACAATGACAAAACAAACGATGCCAAAGACAATGACAACCACGATGTGAGAAATCCTCATTCATTCGATATTGCTTAACGTCTCATATTTATGCAACTTGGCTAATCAAGACGAAGGGAGGGACGAAAGGGATGACGCGGGGGACAAGGGGTGGACAGGCCTGTGCTGGTCAGAACCAGCCACAAGCATATGGGGAGGGCAGGGGTTCCCCACCTCGTGGTCGTCTCCGTCTGTGTCCATCATCCGTCCGTGTTGTCTTTGTCGTCGCCGTCGGGGAGGTAGTCAAAGGGAAGGGGTTCCCCGACGACGACCCAGAGCTCGCCCTTAGTTTCAGGGAGTGAAACTCCCCTATTCACGGGCCAAACCGCGAGAAGGTGTCGAGTTGGAATTTGGCGACGAGGCGTTGATCGTCGAGGAGACGGGAAACAAGATACGAGGCGAAGAAGAGAGGCGACGAGGCGTTGATCGTCGAGGAGACGGGAAACAAATTAGGGGCGAAGAAGAGAGGCGACGAGGCGTTGATCGTCGAGGAGACGGGAAAAAAATAAGAGGCGAAGAAGAGAGGCGAGGCCGTGAACAAGCACGTCAAGGACGTGGACGACCTGAAGAAGTGTTTAGGTATTTCTTACATATCAATCAGGCAAATATGATAAATTTACGTGATTATCTTTGCGGTGCCAATAATTAAATGCATTGTTGTAAATGTTTCAATTAAAATTGTATCTAAAAATCGACAAAATGTAATAAAAATAAAAACTAGTCTCATAGATTGTCCTTGAATAACTTCCATTTATTTCATCGTTTAATTTTATAAATAATAAACGTACCGTAAACAAATGTTATACATTTTTAAAGAAAACCCTTGATAAAAAGTTCACCCCTTGCTAGTGGGTTTGGAAAAAAAATTAAACATGAGCCGACATCGAACCCCGGCCGTCTGCGCGGTACCTCGCCGTGCTATCGTCTGTGCCACGGTGGTTCTGTAAAGAATCTTGTTAATGTGTGCCATTTTAGTCACCTTGGCGATATTCTTTGCTTGAATATATTATCAAATATTGTAGATAAAATTAAAATGTATTAAATAAAGACATTTCACGATTGAATCGTCTCGAAATTGTATAGTTTTTAAAATCGAGTAAAGAAAATCTAGTCGGTTGTCTATGTCTATGAAAGTAAACTACCTTTATGTATACTTCTTTCCAATTAGTATTATTAGTATTAGTAGTTTTAGAGAGCTTCAACGGCAAAGATCATTTGCGCCTTCAAGATATTTAGTTGACTATGTATGAAAGTAACAAACAGTAAATAAGGTTAAACGTGTTTTTCAAATCATTGTCATGAAAAGAATTGCCAAGGTCGATATATTTGTAGAAAGCCAAATCGGGAAAAGGTATACATGATAAAGTTGTCGTATGTATAAAATGCCAATTACCAAATCATAATCATAATCATAATCAGGAAAACATTGCAACGTCGTCATAATGAATAGCAAGTCACATTCTTCGTGGATTTTTTTTATGAACTGTCATAGTTTGTCGATCAGATTGCTAAGGTTAAGAAATGTGAAAATTTTTAAACTGTTTTCATAAGTCAAAAGTTCTTCATATGATAGATATAAATTCAATTGGAGTCTCAAACCATCATACTTAGAGCAGTCAGTCAACAAATGATGAACGGAAAGCACATGTCGCACGTGTCGCAAATCGGAGCAATCTTATCTCTGGTAAAAAGATAGGCATGGGTGAGGTGTGTGCTCCATTCGTACTCGCACCAATACAACCTCCTCACGACGAGAAAGTATGGATGAATGGGGTCGCACCTTCAGTAAAAGACAGGGCATCACACGACGCAGCTTATTAATCTGCAAAGCATTCCAACAATCCTGACCTAATTTTAACATGGTTCTTGAACCCAAATGTGAACATCAGGAACAGGTACGAGGTCAAAATCAGTAAAGCTTTTTGCGTTGCAGCCTTGCTGCCAAGTCAGCCTCCTCGTTGCCAGAGATACCTACATGACCAGGGACCCAGCAGAACATGATTTTGTAGCCTCTTGCATGAAGTTACTCCCATGAAGAACTGAATGTCAATTACTAAATGGTGGGTAGAGAACATCACGTGGAGTGCCTGAAGTGCACTTAAACTATCTGAACATACCATGAAGCTTCCACATCTTTGGTTCATAATATATTTTAAAAACTTCTCGTATGGCATACAGTTCAGCAGTAAAAACAGAAAATATGTCATGAAGTCTGAAACCAACACTACTGCCGCCACAATAGTAAGCGCAACCAACCTTGGAAGCAGTTTTAAATCTATTAGTGAAAATAAATTTAAAGGTTCGGTATTCGTTACAAATTGCTTGAAACTACTTTGGAAAATTACATCAGATGTTGTGGACTTTTTATATCAGCAAAGGTCGAGACGAATTTCAGGTTCCGGAAGGAGCCATGAAGGGTTTATGCTCAAAACGAAACTCAATTGATTGGGTACATCAAAATTTTTAAATTCTAAAGAGATTTCTATAACGTTATTCGACTGGAAGGTTCGCCAATGGTTTGGTATCGAAGTGACGGACCTCCCCGACGACGGTGACAATGACACAACAAACGATGCCAAAAGAAAATGACAACCACGATGTGAGAAATCCTCATTCATTCGATATTGCTTAACGTCTCATATTTATGCAACTTGGCTTATCGAGATGAAGGGATGGACGTAAGGGATAACGCGGGGGACAAGGGGTGAACAGGCCTGTGCTGGTCAGAACCAGCCACAAGCGTATGGGGAGGGCAAGGGTTTCCCCCACGTCGTGGTCGTCTCCGTCTGTGTTATATCATCCGTCCGTGTCTTTCCTTGTCGTCGCCGCCGGGGAGGTAGTCAAAGGGAAGGGGAAAGTTCCCGACTTTTCCATGTGAAATATGAACGTTGTAGCCCCATCCGTTTGGTCAGAATCGACCAAATTTTCACGAAAATATCGCAATAAAAAGCGAAAACAATTAAAACCTTTATTCTATGGATTCTGGCTAACTTTTTTAACTTTTTCTTTCAAAACGCAATACATCACTACAACCTTAATGTCCATGAGAAATATTAACGTTGTAGCCCTAACCGTTTGGTCAGAATCGGACCAAATGTCAAGAAAATATCGCACATCGAAAAAATCGTAAAAGTACTATATTCATGAGAAATATTTCTTCGATAGTACCAAAAACGTGGCAAGTCTAAGTTCAGAGAAATCGAAGGTCCCCTCCAATTTTCATCAAGATCGGTTATTCCGTTTTTCCCGGAATAGTGCGAACAAACAGACAGAAAAAAAAAACACTCGAGCTAAATTCATTCATAGATGTTTTGAGGAATGTATTTCAACCGATGCTAGATACATTGACAAACCCCAATCCGGTTATTGACAAGCTATTGAAATACGTCGTAGGATTGGATGTGGTGGGTGAAGACCGACAACAACAACAACGACGTAAGAAACAAGGGTGCTTTAAAACCGATTAGTTCATATGGCGCCGTCTGTGATAGTGAAAGTTAATGGCATACGTTTACAGTGTGTTTGACGATTATAATATTATTTTCTAATTTTATTTTTTTTTGACTGGATATTGCTTAACGTCTCATATTTATGCAACTTGGCTTATCGAGATGAAGGGATGGACGTAAGGGATGACGCGGGGGGACAAGGGGTGGACAGGCCTGTGCTGGTCTGAACCAGCCACAAGCTTATGGGGAGGGCAGGGGTTCCCCGACGTCGAGGTCGTCTCCGTCCGTGTCATCATTCGTCCGTGTTGTCTTTGTCGTCGCCGTCGGGGAGGTAGTCAACAGGAAGGGGTTCCTTGACGACGACCCAGAGCTCGCCATTAGTTTCAGGGAGTGAACCTCTCCTATTCACGGGCCAAACCGCGAGAAGGTGTCGAGTTGGAATTTGAAGGCACTTTATTAAACATTAGATTGGATATTGCTTAACGTCTCATATTTATGCAACTTGTCTAATCGAGACGAAGGGTGGGACGTAAGGGATTATGCGGGGGGACAAGGGGTGGACAGGCCTGTGCTGGTTAGAACCAGCCACAATCGTATGGGGAGGGCAGGGGTTCCCCCACGTCGTGGTCGTCTCCTTCTGTGTCATCATCCGTCCATGTTGTCATTGTCGTCGCCGTCGGGGAGGTAGTCAAAGGGACGGGGAAAGTTCTCCGAAGACGAGGGACGTTAGAACTGACGCGGGGGGACAAGGGGTGGACAGGCCTGTGCTGGTCAGAACCAGCCACAAGCATATGGGGAGGGCAGGGGTTCCCCCACGTCGTGGTCGTCTCCGTCTGTGTCATCATCCGTCCGTGTTGTCATTATCGTCGCCGACGGGTAGGTAGTCAAAGAGAAGGGGAAAGTCCCCGACGACGACCCAAAGAGTAAAAATTAACATTTGAGCCCCTGACCAAAAGTAGGTTCACTACTAATGTAAAACTACATTTTTAAAGCAATGCAGTGTCAAGTCAAAAACGAAATAGTTGAAAATGTTCCTTTCTTGCTCGAACATTGCTGCTTACAAGGTATCAGAAAGAATAATATTCGAAGGAAGCTATCGGTACATACGAGCTTTCTGTTGAACCACTAGCATTATTCTCGGCAACTGGAAGACTGTGCATTATTGTACAGTTCATTACCAGGATCTCTCCCCCCCTGAAGATTACGGTTGGAAATTGAAAAGTAATCAATATGTGCTAGAATTAAATATTCTACCAGCACTTTAAGTGGTGATGAACTATTAAAATGTGCGTGTGCAGTCTAGGGTGACCAGACGTCCCGAAAAATGCGGGACAGTCCCGAATTTGACGCAATTGTCCCGCGTCCCGAAATATTTCATTTCGGGACGCCTTTTGTCCCGAAATTGGTAAATTCACAATTTTATCTAATTTGCTTTTAAAAAAATTAGAAAATTAGAAATTTCAACTAGAAAATACAAACAAAAAAGCAAAGAAATCTAAGAAGCGGCTTTGTAAATTTAAGGATTGTAGGCTCATTACCTACAAAATGGATTCGTAGGTGATACGATTTCCCCCACAAAGCGAATTGCAGTGTGGTTCTATGTTTTTTGGTTTTTTACAAGGTTTTTTGGTTTTTGACTACACAAACGACAGTATTATAGTTCATGGTTTATTAGATTGGATATTGGATATTGCTTTACGTCTCATATTAATGCAACTTGGCTAAACGAGACGAAGGGAGGGACGTCAGGGATGACACGGGGGGACAAGGGGTAGACAGGCCTGTGCTGTCAGAACCAGCTACAAGCATATGGGGAGGGCAGGGGTTCCCACACGTCGTGGTCGTCTCCGTCTGTGTCATCCGTCCCAATTGTCATTGTCGTCGCCGTCGGGGAGGTAGTCAAAGGGAAGGGGTTAGCCGACGACGACCCAGAGCTCGCCATTAGTTTCAGGGAGTGAAACTCCCCTATTCACGGCCAAACCGCGAGAAGGTGTCGAGTTGGAATTTGAAGGCCCTATAGATTGATTGATTGATTGGATATTGCCTTACGTCTCATATTTATGCAACTTGGCTAATCGAGACAAAGGCAGGGACGTAAGGTTAGTTAGTTAGTTAATGTTGTTTAAGGGCACTCAACAGTAGAGTTATTAGTGCTAATGTCAATTGAATTGGAATCTTCAAAATTTTCTTTTTCCATAATTGTGGATTACCACCATTTTGTCTTCTTTCAAATGGGAGGAACGTAAGGGAAGACGAATGGGGATAATGGGAAGGAGTGAGGATGTTGAATAGGATGGGATAAACTGGATGGGAACGGAGGAGTGCTCGTTGCAGAGGGCCGGCAAGCATGGAGACGAAAAAAGTGAAAGAAGAAAATTCATGTGTGAATATGAAAATGAATGAATATTCATGAGAAATATGAACGTTGAATGCCCCCTAAATGTGACGAAAATATCGCACTAAAAATCGAAAAAAATCGTAAAAGTACGATATTCATGAGAAATATTTCTTCGATTGTACCCAAAAACGTAGCAAGTCTAAGTTCAGAGAAAACGAAGGTCCCCTCAAATTTTCATCAAGATCGCATATGCCGTTTGCCCGGTAGAGAGCGAACAAACAGACAGAAAAAAAAAAAAAAAAACAAAAAAAAAACAAACAAAAAACATTGGAGCTAAATTTTTTGGGGGTCAGTGAAATTGAAGTCTTCGCTTCGCTCGCTTCGCTCATCCAACAATTATGTAAAATTATAGAGATACGACATAAATTATCAGGGAAATTAAAATGCAAATAAAATGAGAATACCTGCTTTCTCTTAACACAAATATAATATTATGTTATTACTTCCAGGTATTAACACTTAAAGGGGCTAAAAACCCCAAAAATTATTTTTTACCACGTGATCTATAGCACAATACTACACTTAAATGACACTTTAAAAAATTATATCTTGTAACTGGGTTTTTAACACGAATTTTGTAATTTTTTTGATCGAGAAATTGGCGAAAATTGGTGTTTTGTAAAATTTCCTAAATGGGCTTTAACCTGCTTCTTTTTTGGTCCACATAGATACTAGAGCATAGTACCAATCTAAAATGCCCCTTTATAACATCGTGTCTTGAAACTGTGCCCAAATATACCCTGAAACACGTGAAAATATGCATTCCAAAATCACACCCCATCTTGATAATCAGCATATTTTGACCGAACTACTTGCCCAAAGTACAAAACAAAATACATATAGAGAATTTACAGAAAAGGCTGTCGAGTACGTCAATAATGGCCAATATTTTTTTGGATCAAAATCCTCCAAGGACACGGGGCATGAAGATCGTCCCCATGCTATTTCATAAGGGAGATTTTTGCCGATGGGACCTACCTCGAAAAATGTCATGTTTGACAATTTTTTGGGAGGTCATGGTGGCCCCAATAATTTTTCTGTTAATTGCTTAATTCATTACTAGTTAGCCTGAATGAAAAATATTTTTTGAGTTTAGCGGTTAAATACCCCTTTAAAAGGTTACTAGAAGATTATTTTAATGCTCACTTGGGGAGACAAAATTTCAATTAATCCATGGGACACCCTGAGGTAAACCCAAACCCGACATTAGAGGTAACAAAGGGTGTGACTAGGTTCAGTTTAAATGGTGCATTGTAATATCATTTTAATATTTAAATAGCTGATTCATTGAGTATTGATACATGAATGTAGTGTTAAAACATAGCTTTGAAGCCATCAAGACTGAGGAACTGATATATTGTTTGTACCCACATATTTCAATACGCATTTGAAGTTAAAAATATTACATTTTTCACAGATTAATTGATTGGATATTGCTTGGATATTTTATGGATATTGATTGGATATTGCATCTTGCTACATCTGAAATTTGATGAAAATCACATGGATGTGCAATTACGCTCACTCGACTTTAACGTCTCATATTTATGCAACTTGGCTAATCGAGACGAAGGGAGGGACGAAGGGATGACGCGGGGGGACAAGGGGTGGACAGGCCTGTGCTGGGCAGAACCAGCCACAAGCATATGGGGAGGGCAGGGGTTCCCCCACGTCGTGGTCGTCTCCGTCTGTGTCATCATCCGTCCTTGTTGTCTTTGTCGTCGCCGTCGGGGAGGTAGTCGAAGGGAAGGGGTTCCCCTACGACGACCCAGTGCTCGCAATTAGTTTTCAGGGAGAAAAACTCACTTAATCACGGGCCAAACCGCGAGATGGTTGCGAGTTGGAATTTGATAATGCTTGGAATTGAGTATTGGATGTCAGACCTTTTTTGTATCGAGACAGTTTGGTGATCCAAGTCGGTTTGCAGAACGTCCATGGTGTAATTGAACCGTTCAACGTTATGAAGGCTAAAGGTAATGATGTTATGTGCAATTTCTCCAACAGCTCAAGCGAACGACTGTCTACTGGTCTAATTTCTTTCGGACGTAAGAAATAACGATTTTTGAAAGTGGGATCAAAACTGCATTGTAGGATGGATTTTTGGGTAACCTTTTAACGACGACACATAATTAAGCATCAAGTAATTCTTCATGTGAGTAATTATGGTTCTCCTTCTTTGCTGTATAAGCTATTATCAGAGCTGGTTCGGAATGCGCCTGTTGAAAATCGAATACCAATGTGGTGTACTGTATCCAACGTCCTAATGTATGAAGGCCTAGCAGAGTTGTAAATAAAGCTAGATTGATTGATTGGATATTGCTTTACGTCTCATATTTATGCAACTTGGCTAATCGAGACGAAGGGAGGGACGTAAGGGATGACGCGGGGGGACAAGGGGTGGACAGGCATGTGCTGGTCAGAACCAGCCACAAGCATATGGGGAGGGCAGGGGTTCCCCCACGTCGTGGTCGTCTCCGTCTGTGTCATCATCCGTCTGTGTTGTCTTTGTCGTCGCCGTCGGGGAGGTAGTCAAAGGGAAGGGGTTCCCCGACGACGACCCAGAGCTCGCCATTAGTTTCAGGGAGTGAAACTCCCCTATTCACGGGCCAAACCGCGAGAAGGTGTCGAGTTGGAAGTGCTCTGTAAAATTGCAGCATGATAGTTCGGTGTGCACCCCATGAAGTATTGCTGAGAGCACGGAGAATATTCTAGGATCCATTGCATTTTGAATTTAATTGTTGAAGATGAGGCTTCATGTTAGCTTCTCATCGAACACCATGCCCTAAACACGAGCAATGTGGGTAAAGATAAGAACTTGCCTAAACATTTTAAGATTTGGTGCCAAGTGAATTCCCCTATTACGTTATAAATGAATACATGCGGTTTTGGATACATAAAATTTAAAACACGTTTGCTTGGACCATGTTTCAAGGTGTCTGATATTTAATTGAATTTGTCTTTCTATGGAACTCATGTATGATGCCTTGAATAAAATTGTAAGATCGTGTACAAAAAGCAAAGACACCAATGGCTTCTTAACAAAGGAATTGAGGCTTTTAATATGCTATTGCAAATAAAATGACACTTCAAACAGAGCCCTGTGGTACAACGTTATCTTGTGTATAAGTCCTCTATAAAATGTTGCCTATTCTCACCTTATACCAGTCTGGTGTACTGTATCCAATGTCTTTATGTATGAAGGCCTAGCAGAGTTGTAAATAAAGCTATATAAGTTCAATTTTGAGCGGATAAGTGCTCTGTATAATTGCAGCATGATAGTTCTGTTTGCACCCCTCGAAGTTTTGCTGAGAGCACGGAGAATATTCAAGGATCTATTGCATTTTGATTTTAAATTGTTGAAGATGGGGCTTTTATGTTAGCTTTTCATCGAAAACCATGCCCAAAAAACGAGCAATGTGGGTAAAGATAAGGTCTTCTCCAAACATTTTAAGATTTGGTGGCAAGTGAATTCCCCTATTACGTTATAAATGAATACATGCGGTTTTGGATACATAAAATTTAAAACACGTTTTCTTGGACCATGTTTCAAGGTGTCTGATATTTAATTGAATTTGTCTTTCTATGGAACTCATGTTTGATGCCTTGAATAAAATTGTAAGATCGTGTACAAAAAGCAAAGACACCAATGGCTTCTTAACAAAGAAGTTGATGCTTTTAATATGCTTTGCAAATAAAATGACACTTCAAACAGAGCCCTGTGGTACAACGTTATCTTGTTTATAAGTCCTCTATAAAATGTTGCCTATTCTAACCTTATAAGTTCTTTTGGTTAAAAAATTTGCTATAAAAATTGGCATATGACCTTTTATTAGCCAGGAATGTAAAGTTTTTAATTGATTGATTGGATATAGCTTTACGTCTCATATTTATGCAACTTGGCTAATCGAGACGAAGGGAGGGACGTAAGGGGTGACGCGGGGGGACAAGGGGTGGACTGGCCTGTGCTGGTCAGAACCAGCCACAAGCGTATTGGGAGGGCAGCGGTTCCCCCACGTCGTGGTCGTCTCCGTCTGTGTCATCATACATCCATGATGTCATTGTCGTCGCCGTCGGGGAGGTAGTCAAAGGGATGGGGTTCCACGACGACGACTTAGAGCTCGCCATTAGTTTACGGGAGAAAAACACCAATTCCGTATCTCAATGTGGTGTCATAGGCCTTTTCCAAATCGAAAAAGATGGCAACCGCATGTTGTTTACTTAAAAAAGCATCACTTATATATCCCTTCAATCTGACTAGATGGTTCATTACTGAACGACCCCGCCGGAAACCCTATTGTTCTGGAGTCAGTAGATTCTGGCTTCCAAAAAAACATCAGTCGTTTGTTTATCATTCTTTCTAACAATTTGCATAAGCAGTTTGTTAGAGATATTGGGCGATATTTTGATGGTTGTTCTTTGCTTTGCCGGATTTAAGGATAGGGATTGTGATTGCTTCTCTCCACGATTCAGGGAATGTTTCCTCTAACCAGATGCTATTAAACATATTGAGGATTTATTTGAGGGAACATGGCGGCAGGTGCTTTATCATCTCATTGTGGATGTAATCTGGGCCAGGTGCAGAATTTTTTAATTGTTTTAGTGAGGACATAAATTCCCTATCTGAAAATGGAAGGTTATATGTTTCTGTACCCAATAAGGAGAATTGTAAATCGATTCTTTCTGCTTGTTATTTCAAGCAACGGAATTGTTTGGTGTAATTGTCCGAGTTAGATATGCTGGCGTAATATTCGCCAAGTGGGTCTGCAATATCATGCTGTGTGGTAATTAATCGAGAATTTATAAGTAGTCCAGAGTGGCTACTGAAGGTGTTCCTGCCTGAAATCTTTTTATCTTACTCCAGACTTTTGCTGCTGGAGTACGGTGAGTTATAGAAGATACGTATTTTTCCCATGATCTTTTACGTGATGCCTTTATAACGAATCTTGCTTTTGCTCTCAGTTGTCTAAATATTTCTAAATTTTCTTGGGTTGGAAATTTACAAAATTTTTATAGCGCCTGTCTCCGGCTTTTAATTGCCTCCTTACACTTATCGTTCCACCAGGAAAAGTTCTTAATTCATGTGTTATATAAGACGTTTTTTATTGCTGGGTATCGTAAGCACAAGGTAGCATGGTAGAAGTAAAGTTTGCCAAAGAAGGGAATAGGCTTCACGTCTTTCACTTTGGTATATCGACGACATCAGAAACAAGGTGCTTCTACCTGGTTGGTCAAATTGCACCGCCTGCAACAATAAAAGTTAATAAATTGATTTTTTGTAACTTATTTCTTATGTTATCTAAGTTTTTTTTAATAAAATTAAATTAAAGGATAAAGATGTAGTAACATTTTCTTGAATAATTTTTTATTTAAAATTCAAATGTGAATTTATTTTTAATTTCTTTTTCGCTATTTTTAATTGATTTCTCATAGATGATCTCTGAACACGAAAGCACGAACGAAATGGGTGGTTTTCAGCTTACAAGCTTATTTTAAACTCCAAAAATACAAACTATATCCAATTTCACTCAATTAAAAAGAATCAATCTTTAATTAAAATACCATACGTCACTAATTTTTTAGGTAATTCAAATATAACACAAGTTTCATCAAATGTATTTCTAGGCTTAACAATAGACCAACATCTCACATGGGACGATCATATCAATACATTAATACCAAAACTTAATTCGTCTTGTTATGCTATAAGGACCATCAGGCAGATAAGTAACATCCCCACAGCCAATATATGCTACTATTCATTATTTGAGTCATTTATAAGCTACGGAATTGAATTTTGGGGTATACCGACCCACATAAATAAAGTTTTTGTAACGCGACCTTTTGGCGCCTTACAGTCTACCGCCACTCTGTTATCACCGGTTTGCATAGGACGGTAGGAGAGAAACCTCTTCCCCTACTTTATGACGTAAGGTCGTCTCTGATTGGCGTGTGATGAGGTCACCCACGCAACGATGGATGTTTAGCCCGCTCAAGGACTGGAGAAGTCAGTCGTTCGGATGGGCGTGAGGAGTGAGTTGCCCGAGGAAGAGTTAGTTTGTCGAGAGCATGTCAGTTTGTTTGGAGTCCTGGATGACAACAAGGAGACCAGGAGAGGCCGCACAGACACACACACACAGACACACACACCATACCATAGTTCGTAAGGCATACTTTTAGCTCTAATGAAAATACAAAATTGTGTTTCAGGTACTAGCGGCGTTGCGATTTTACGTCATAGGAGGTTATCAAGACACCATTGGCAATGACATGTACGTAGCGATGGGACAAAAGTCTGTAAGCTGAGCCATAGCCGAAGTCTCGTCGGCTATAAATCAGAATACGGATCGTGCCATTCACTTACCCTTAGACATACAAGGGCAAATGGTAGTGATGCGCAGATTTTCTAATATCTACGATGTTCCCGGTGTAATCGGATGCGTAGATTGTACACACGTAACTAAAGTTACCCCTCCGAGTGACGACTCCATCTACGGTAAGCACCAATACGTGAATCGAAAAGGGTTCCATTCGATAAAAGTGCAGCTCGTTTGCGATGCAGATTTAAAGATTTTACATGTCAATGCACTATATCCAGGCAGCACCAGTGACAAATTTCTTTGGAATTCGTGCAATTTAAAAAGAGCATTACAAAGGAAATTTGACCCAACTCCCAGGAGGAATTGTAAGCGCAAAATGGTTGTGCGATCTACTGTTAAACGTTGCAATGGTGTTTTGAAAGCTCGCTTCCAATGTTGCCTCAAGGATAGAGTTCTGCACTACCACCCAGAGATGGCATCTTTAACTCTTTCCGGCACGGAATTTTTGAATTAATCATTTCATAAAATTCCTTGTTTTTTTTAAATAATTTTCATATATATTTTTTTGGTTGGTCAAAATTTTCAAAATTTTGCTAAATTTTGGAATGGTTGTTCATTCGAAATTAGCAGTGACAAATTTTCGGAGTCAAAATTTTCTAAAATTTGTTTTTTTTCTTTTGGTTACATTTTTGTTTTCAATTTTATCTCAACTCTATCTCTATGAATAAACCAAAATTCCGGGACATTCATAAAAAACTACCCGTTTTTATCATTTTTTCACTTTGCTATTTTGATTTGTCCATAAAATCTCTGCCAGACACTTCACAAGTTTGGGGTAAAAACTGTAGTATGAAGGGAAGTCTGTATTTTCCGTAGAAAGGTGGTTATTGATGCTATCCACCATGCATTAAGTACATAAAATCAGACTCCGGAGACGAACACGGAAGCGACGCTGGATCGACGAGGAATTCGACGATGAAGATGATCGCGGAGGAGTCTTAAATACCGAACCCCTCGACACCATCGCAGAGGTGGAAACTGACAATGAGAACAGCAATGTTAAACTGTCAAACGAAATGGTACGGTTTTTAAGATTCGCGATCGCGGCACTAGATTAACTTGAACCCGTCGTTGTTGTGGATAGTTTGTAGTGATAACCCCGCGGGATCGTGCTAGATTTAATTAATTTTATTTTATAGGATTTGATTTCAAAATAATTCTTTTCCGAGTAGCCATACATTGGCAACAACCTTTTGATATATGAAAATAATAAGTTTCTGTGTCAAAGTATATTGGCAAAGACCATTTAACTTTCAAATAATTCGTTCCCAAGCTAGAGTATATAGTCGAATACCATTTTATTTACAATTCAATAGTTTTCGTGTAAAAGAATATTGATTGATTGGATATTGCTTAACGTCTCATATTTATGCAATTTGGCTAATCGAGACGAAGGGAGGGACGTAGGGATCACGCTGGGGGACAAGGGGTGCACAGCCCTGTGTTTGGTCAGAACCAGCCACAAGGGTCATCGAGAGCGCAGGGGTTTCCCCACGTTGTGGTCATCTCCGTCTGTGTCATCATCCGTCCGTGTTGTCATTGTCGTCGCCGTCGGGGAGGTAGTCCAAGGGAAGGGGAAAGTTCCCCGACGACGAGTATTAGTATAAGTATTAGTATTAGTAGTTTTAGGGCGCTTCAACGGTAAAGATTATTCGCGCCTCCAAGATATTTAGTTAACTATGTATGAATGTAAAATACGGTTAATAAGGTTAAATGTATTTTTCATATAATACAAACCAACATGGGTTTTTGCCAAAAAGATCCTGTGTCACCATGCTTTCAAAAGTAATTGAGGATTGGCAACACAGTTTGGATCAAAAGTCAATTAAGCAGGTGGACGTTATCTCTCTTGATTTGAGTAAAGCATTTGACCGTGTTCCACATGAACGTCTTCTGACAAAACTTGAGAATTATGGCATACAAGGTTCTCTTCTAATTTGGTGTAGGAGTTTTCTTACTGGGAGAAATCAATGCACTGTATATGATGGATCAAGATCAGGGAACATTGATGTAATCTCAGGTGTACCACAAGGTTCTGTACTTGGTCCCTTGTTCTTCATCATCTATATGATGGACCTTCCTTCATGTGTACAATCTAAGCTAGCTATGTATGCAGATGACTGTACCATATACCGCTCTATTACAAGATTCGATGATGTTGATGCTCTACAAGCTGATTTGGATGCAATAAACTCTTGGTGCTCTGTAAATGGTATGTGTTTAAACGACTCAAAATCTGTGCTTCTTAGACTCTCTCGGTCATCAGACCCAATTAATGGAACATACGTTTTGAATAACGGTCAACTTAAATCAAGTAAATCTATAAAATTACTGGGCTTAAACATTTCTCATGACTTGTGTTGGAAAAGGCACACTAATATTGTTAAGTCACAATGCTCTAAACTGGCAAGTTTTGTATTCCGTAACTTGAAAGATAGCCAACCTAGAGTTCTAAGGTCTGTGTTCATCACGCTAATTAGGCCTAAAATAGTGTATGGTGCGCCAGCATGGCATCCAACCACCAAAGAAAACATGCACAACCTAGAATCACTACAGAATCGAGCAACTAAAGCAATCTTGGGGTACAAAACTGACCTCCGTAGCGCTTCTAGAAGAAAAAATCTTAATATACCTAGTTTGGAGGCTGTATTCAAGAGATGTGACATTATTTTCCTCAAGAGGTGTATGAGTGGAACCATTGATCTTGACCCTCTTGTGCGCCTTACCCCAGTAAATCGGACTGAGATTTTAGGACGCGGAAGTAACAAGGGGTTGACCTTAAGGACGCCAATTGCTCGAACAAGTGCATTCCAGAAATCCATTTACTACAGGGAGGCAGCGCTCTGGAATGCACTACCTTCTGAAGTAAAGGAACTTCCTCTCGGTAGGTTCGAGGGAGCAGTCAAGAGAATGTTTTTTAAGAGTTTGATATGTATGTCTGTTTCATCTTGTTTGATTTGTATTTTATTATTGTTGTATATAATTCTTAGGATGGGTGTATAATGTATCAAATGGATCTTCGGTCTGCTATTAGCATCCATCCGTATGTTTATTATATAATATGTAATGAATGTACGGAATAAACACATAATAATAATAATAATAATAATAATAGGTCGATATATTTGTAGACAGCCAAATCGGGAAAAGGTATACATGCTTAAGTTGTCATATGTAGAAAATGTCAAATTACCAAATCATAATCATAATCATTATCAGGAAACCGTTGCCAACGTCGTCATAATGAATAGCAAGTCAACATGCTTCATGGTTTTTTTTATTTTTATATGAACTGTCATAGTTTGTCGATCAGATTGCTAAGGTTTAGAAATCTGTTTTTCACTATTTTCATAAGACAAAAGTTCTTCATATGATAGATTTAAATTTAATTGGAGTCTCAAACCATCATACTTAGAGCAGTCAGTCAACAAATGATGAACGGATAGCAACACATCACACGTGTCACAAATCGGAGCAATCTTATCTCTGGTAAAAAGATAGGCATGGGTGAGGTGGGTGTGCCCTATTCGTACTCGCGCCAATACAACCTCCTCACGACGAGAAAGTATGGAAGAAGGGGGTCGTACTTTCAGTGAAAGACAGGGCATCACACGGCGCAGTTTATTATTCTGCAAAGCATTCCAACAATCCTGACCTAGTTTCAACATATGGTTCTTGAACCCACTGTGGACATCAGGAACAGGTACGAGGTCAAAATCAGTTTATGCTTTTTGCGTTGCAGCCTTGGCTGCCAAGTCAGCCTCCTCGTTGCCAGAGATACCTACATGACCAGGGACCCAGCAGAACATGATTTTGTAGCCTCTCGCATGAAGTTTCTCCATGAAGAACTGAATGTCAATTACTAAATGGTGAGTAGAGAACATGACGTGGAGTGCCTGAAGTGCACTTAAACTATCTGAACATACCATGAAGCTTCCGCATCTTTGTTTCATAATATATCTCAAAGCTTCTCGTATGGCATACATTTCAGCAGTAAAAACAGAACACATGTCATGAAGTCTGAAACCAACACCACTGCCGCCACAATAGTAAGCGCAACCAACCTTCGAGCCGGTTTTAGATCCATCAGTGAAAATGAATTTAAAGGTATGGTATTCGTGACAAATAGCTTGAAAACTAGTTTTGAAAATTACATCAGATGTTGTGGACTTATTAAATCGGCAAAGGTCGAAACAAATTTCAGGTTCCGGAAGTAGCCATGGAGGGTTTCGGCTCAAAACGAAACTCAATAGATTGGGTACATCAAAATTTAAAATTCTAAAAAGATGTCTACAACGCAATCCGACAGGAAGGGTCGCCAAAGGTTTGGTATCGAAGTGAGCTCACAATGGGCCTCAGTGGGGTGCCTTGCTTGTGAATTTTCGGTAGCCCGTACAGTCACAATACAATGAAGCCCGAAAACGATAATGTGAGAAACTAGGGCGCTTTAACCCGTAAGGTCGTATTGCGCCGCCTGTGATAATAAAAGTTGATGAGATGAGTTCATGGTGTGTTTGAAGATTAGATTGCTTTCTAATTGTTTATATAACATAATAAAATTATGATAGTTAGTTACTAAGTTATTGGGGTTTTAGGGCACAAAACAGTAAAGTAATCAGTGCTGATGATTTAAGTTATAGCAAAAGAAAAGTTATTTATGAGAATGAAAATAAAAAATAAAAGAAAATGTGTATGATGTAAATAAAATGATGTTAAATATACTAGGAAAACGTTCAAGTCCCGCCGCGTTGATGGATGAGCTTTTTAAAGTTTTAAGTTTGCGTGGAACATCTTTACTTTTGCAAGTGCCTTGTTTTGCTTCCTACGCATTGTAGTTATTGTTGTCAGGTTTCTATTGTTACTTGTCAATTGGTATTATTTAACGTAAAAACTAATATTAAAAGCTTTATTTCTATGGATTCTGGCTAACTTTTTCAAATTTTTCTTTCAAAAGGAGCTACATCGCAATAACCTTAATGTCCATATATAATATGAACGTTGTTGCCCTACCTGTTTGGTCAGACTTGGCCCAAATGGCACGAAAATATCGCACAAAAAAATCAAAAAACTTATATTAAAAGATTTATTTCTATAGATTCTGGCTAACTTTTTA
Organism: Sweltsa coloradensis; assembly: GCA_024449915.1. Classification (NCBI taxonomy): domain Eukaryota; kingdom Metazoa; phylum Arthropoda; class Insecta; order Plecoptera; family Chloroperlidae; genus Sweltsa; species Sweltsa coloradensis. The sequence goes on from JAMZAV010002974.1 coordinate 112,084, forward strand.
AACTTTTTCTTTCAAAATGTACTACATCACCATTACCTTAATGTCCATGTGAAATATGAACGTTGTAGCCCCACCCGTTCGGTCAGAATCGGCACAAATGTCACGAAAATATCGCACTAAAAATCGGAATAAATCGTAAAAGTACGATATTAATGAGAATGATTTCTTCGATTGTACCCAAAAACGTAGCAAGTCTAAGTTTTGAGATTTCGAAGGTTCCCTCCAATTTTCATCCAGATCGCACATGCCGTTTGCCCGGTAGAGAGCGAACAGACAGAAAAAGAACGAAAAAGAAGAAAAAAAAAGAAAAAAAAACATCCGAGCTAATTTTTTTGGGGGGTCGGTGAAATTGAAGTCTTCGCTTCGCTCATCCAATTACTTTGGATAAGAAATTTTGAAACTTTGTTGATTGGATATTGCTTAACGTCTCATATTTATGCAACTTGATTGATTGATTGGATATTGCTTAACGTCTCATATTTGTGCAACGAGGCTAATCGATACGAAGGGTGGGACGTAAGGGATGACGCGGGGGGACAAGGGGTGGACAGGCCTGTGCTGGTCAGAACCAGCCACAAGCGTATGGGGAGGGCAGGGGTTCCCCCACGTCGTGGTCGTCTCCGTCTGTGTCATCATCCGTCCGTGTTGTCATTGTCGTCGCCGTCGGGGAGGTAGTCAAAGGGAGGGGAAAATTTTGATTGGATATCGCTAAACGTCTCATATTTATGCAACTTGGCTAATTTGATTGGATATTGCTTCACGTGTCATATTTGTGCAACTTGGCTAATCGAGAAGAAGGTGAGGGACGTAAGGGATGACGCGGGGGGACAAGGGGAGGACAGGCCTGTGCTGGTCAGAACCAGCCACAAGCGTATGGGGAGGGCAGAGGTTCCCCCACTTCGTGGTCGTCTCCGTCTGTGTCATCATCCGTCCGTGTTGTCATTGTCGTCGCCATCGGGGAGGTAGTCAAAGGGAAGGAGAAAGTCCCCGACGACGACCCAGTGCTCGCCTTTAGTTTCAGGGAGAAAAACAACCCTTATCACGGGCCAAACCACGAGAAGGTTGCGAGTTGGAATTTGATGGCCAGTTACGTGCCTCAGTTCTAACGTATTGGACATTAGCGTCATGAGATAAGTATGAGTCATCTAAGTTTGTCCTATACGTAGCAAGTATCAAAACATCCCCGCGACATAAGATACGCGAGGTTGGAATGTTGTGGGCTGAAGGTTAGTTAGCTGATTCTCCCGAGCTGGCTTCCATGCAGTTTGACCTAATCCTGCAAGGCATTGTTTGTACGCAGTTCTGACATCTGTGGTGTTTTACTTTATTTGGATTGAGGGCGCGTCAACCGTTTGGTCACAATGTGGGGAGAGGAATGTCCCATGCTGGTCAGAACCAGCTCGGGTAGGGGGAAGAAAGTCGGATTCACACGTCGTGGTAATCGTCTGTCATCGCTCGCGCTAGCAAGCAGCTTTATACTCCCTGTAATACCGACATGGCCAGGCTCACAGCAGAACACCATGTTAAAACTCCTTGAATGATTGATTGATTGGATATTGCTTAAGGCTATTCGACCGCGTTTTTCTATTTTCCCAAATATGCTACCAAGTCAAAACATAGTTAATGGCTTTAAAACCTGGCTATTTTAGAAAATCAAAAATATGTTTTTCAAATTTTTCTGATCCGAACACGGTAAATATAGCCATCTAAAAATAATTTCAAACTTCAATTCGCCAAGGCACATCATTCAACGTAGGGTGTTGTGTTTTTGTGACATTAATTTTCAACTGGTTTCCTTTAGGCTGACTGTGAGAAAAATGATTTTTTTTAACAATTGTCTTTCCTGCGAATTTTTTGTTTGGCGGTACAAATCGGTAAAAAATACCACCAAACGAAAAAAATTCGCAGGAAAGACAATTGTTAAAATAAATCTTTTTTCTCTCAGTCAGTCCATGGAAAAACAGTTAAAAAATTAATGTCACAAAAGCACAACACCCTACGTTGAATGGTGTACCTTGGCGAATTGAAGTTGATAATTATTTTGAGGTGTCTATATTGGCCGTGTACCGGATCAGAAAAATTTGATTGATTGATTGGATATTGCTTTACGTCTCATATAAAAAATATTTTTTATTTTCTAAAATAGACAGGTTTGAAAGCCATTCACTAAATTTTGACTTGGTAGCATATTTTGGAAAATAGAAAACGCGGTCGAATAGCCTGAACGTCTCATATTTATGCAACTTGGCTAATTGGTTTGTATATTGCTTAACGTGTCATATTTATGCACTTTGGCTAATCAAGGACGAAGGGAGGGACGTAAGGGGTGACGCGGAAAGACAAGGGGTGGAAAGGCCTGTGCTGTTCAGAACCAGCCACAAGCATATGGGGAGGGCAGGGGTTCCCCCACGTCGTGGTCGTCTCCGTCTGTGTCATCATCCATCCGTGTTGTCATTGTCGTCACCGTCGGGGATGTGTCAAAGGGAAGGGGAAAGTTCCCCGACGACGACCTAGAGCTCGCCTTTAGTTTCAGGGAAAAAAATCCCCTGATCACGGGCAAAACCACGAGATGGTTGCGAGTTGGAATTTCGTGTTGTCATTGTCGTCGCAGTCGGGGACGTATCTACTGAGCCCGTAAATAACCTGATAAGAAAAGCAACAGGTGCGTTCGAATGAGAAAAAAGACTCAGGTACCAAAAATGTTGCTCTATTGTTGACAGTCAGTGACGTATCCAAGGGTGTGGGAGGGAAGGGGTCAACCCCCGTCACCTTTAGCAAAAAAGCTTGAAAGTGTACTTTAACGTTTCAATACAATACTGGATGGATTGGATATTGCTTTACGTCTCATATTTATGCAACTTGGCTAATCAAGACAAAGGGAGGGACGTAAGGGATGACGCGGTTCTGACCAGCACAGGCCTGTCCACCCCTTGTCCCCCCGCGTCAATACAATACTGTTTTAATGCAATACTAAAGGCAAATTACTGTTAAACAAAAAGAGAATTTGAGAAGATATACAACGTTAGTTATTATGATGTTGGAAACAAAAAGTTGATCATTGTGTTGCTAAAAACGCACAAAATTTCACCAAAATGACCTTGAAGAAGAAGCAACTTAACAGTTTGATAGACACCGACGCTGACCGACATACCAGTGCACTTGGTACTAGACTGCCAGCAGTGATAAGAAAATAGAAGAGCCATATACTTTTGTACACCAAAATTTAGCAGAGATGAATAATCGAGAAGAGACAACCTGATAAGCCGCAACACTTCTACGATCAGCTAATATGCTGTTCTATGCTGGTTCTAATCTACTTCATTTCAAGGACGAGGAAACTGTTTGATAAGTTATATATTACTATCAAATACAGTGAGAGAAATTGACTTTTTGCTCAAAATAACCCAGCACTGGGGTGTTGGGTGCTCCATTCAAAACACAACATTGAAAAGGTTAAGGCACCTGGAGCCCAGTACCTGTACAACATCTGTGGTGTGGGCGCATCCACTTCACTCACATCGAATAATTATCTGTACATGGGACGCTTTAAACAACACCCGCTTCCTATATTCCTGGCAAGAGGCCAATTGGTGACGTGCACCACCGACGACCCGTTATTTTCCATCAAACAGAGAGGCACCTGCGAGAAGAGTATGATAATGCAAGGATCTCCTTCCTACTAACAGCCAATGAAATTGCCGAAATAGCAAGGAATTCGGTTGTTATAAGTGGTTGCTCAGATCAGGTAGGTAACATGGGGTTATTACAGTACGACGACGACGTGAGAAACTGAGGGCGCTTCAACCGGTTAGGTCATTTTTGCGCTGCCTGTGTTTATAAAAATTTGACTAGATGAGTTAATGGTGTATATGATTTTTTTATTTTTATTAAATTTAAGAGTTTTCTAAGTTTTAAAAGTAAAAAAAAATAATGATGATAAAAGTTATAGCAAAACAAAAGTTAACTGACAGAAAATTGTACAAAACAAAATACAATTAAAAGTTCAATTTTCATGAGAAATACAAATATTGGATCGACAAAAGATAACCTAAGTGGGGAGGGCAGGGGTTCCCCCACGTCGTGATCGTCTACGTCTGTTTTCATCATCCGTTTTGTTGCCATTGTCCTCGCCGTCGGGAGGTAGGTTAAGGGAAGGGAAAGTTCCCGACGACGCCCCAGAGCTCGCCATTAGTTTCAGGGAGAAAATACTCCCCTAATCACGGGCCAAACTACGAGAAGGTGCGAGTTGGAATTTGAGGGCCTGTGCTGGACAGATCCAGACACAGCGGCTCGAGACACTAAACTCCACGGCGCCGAAGCCGAGCACACACATTGCAGGTCGATGAATGAGGGAAACCAAGCACCCGGGCATAACCCATTAAAACCACAAAGATTAACTAGAGTTATGACAACTAGTTAGTTAGGTTATAGCAAGTCAACAATAGAGTTACAAGCGGCTCCTACAAAATTGACAATCCTAAAAACAAACCACAGCCAGAAACAAACTGGGGCAACTTGTGTCTCAAGACTCAATGACCATGCATAAAAACCACACAGCCTGAACGGAGGAGCACAATACTGGGATGAGGAACCCCTTAGCTACTGAGTAACATTACTAAATATGCAGGAACTAAACGCATCAGTCTGGACAGAACAGACATCACTAGGTATCAAACATTAAACAGAATATAGTTAGCAGAAACACAAGTCAAACTCTTGTAACTTGGAGGCCGACCTAGAACAGAGCGAAGCCCAAAACACGTCCGCCTCAAAACAAAAAACAACAAGTGGGACTGGAAGAGAACGAGGCGTAGGCGGCAGCTGCTGTCTGCGTGCATGGCTGGGATTGGTTATGGTGCGAGGAGGGGGGGGTCGCTACACGATGCGCGCGCCGATCTTTGTTGTCTGGGACTTGGAAAGGCCTCACGTGTACGCTACAGACCGTTCAAAAACTTTCAATACCCAAATATTATTTTATTGAGTTCTTAATTATTAAGTATAAGTATTAGTAGTTTAAGGGCGCTTTAACAGCAAAGCAAAGATTATTCTCGCCCCAAGATATTTAATTTAATATGTATGTAGGCCTATGTAAAATACGGAAAATAAGCTTAATGTGTTTCTTTACAAATCATTGTCATCAAAGAATTGTCAAGGTCCATTATTGTAGATAGAAAAATCGGTGAAAAGTTATACATGATAAAGTTATCATATAAAGAGGAGGTAGAAAATGCCAAATTTTTCAAATCATAGTCATAATCAGGAAAAACGTTGCCAACGTTGCCATTATGAAAAAGCAAGTCAACATGCTTCAATGTTTTTTTTACTGTCCTTTGCAACATTGTGTGGTATCAATGGAACAGCTAAATCTATTTTAACGTTTCTGCAAAAATTTTACGATTTTAACAACTGGTAGGTGCTATCGTATGAAACGTCAGCACGTGCACTTTTCCCGATCTAGACACAGCACTCCTCTTATGAAGTTATATGATCACGTGTTCACAACTGATTTTTTTAATTTTAAACCCCTTACACACAACAATACTGCTGGGTAGCATTTTGACAAACGAAGCAAAAATAATTGAATAAATTTAATTTGTTATAATATTACTTACATTTTTCTCCCTTCGAAGGTTGCAAGTTAGAATTTGATGGCCGGGATTAGCCAGGATTAGTATTAGTATTAAAGTTTTAGGGCGCTTCAACGGCAAAGTTTATTCGCGCCTCCAAGATTTTTAGTTGACTGTGTATGGATGTAAAACACGGTAAATAAGCTTTGATGTGTTTTTCAAATCATTGTCATCAAAAGAATTGCCAAGGTCAAATATTGTCATGTTGGGGTAGTTTCTACCTTTCTTTTTACTGGTACAAAACTACCTGGTCTGTTTCTTATGCCAAGTGATTTATTTTTTTTTTGTCTTTTGTTGACAATGTTGATTGACCCCACTTCTTAAATAAGTGGATTATGACAACAATGAATTGGAATGTGCAGAGTGGCGATTACATAATTTTATTGGGAACATGAAAGTTATTGTTTTAATCAAAAAGAATGCAGACCTTTTCAATAACATAAGATTGCAAAAGTAGTGGTGACGAGGTGAGGGGAAGGGACTTAGGCCCTAGAGACGTACAGACTGGAGCCCTGGAGGGGGAAAGTCGAGAAGGGTCTAGGGGAAGCTTCTTGGGTTGGAGGTGCGATCTGATCGGGGAGTGACATTCGGACCAGCAAACAATCAAGTTGTCTTCGCGGAAGAGTTAAATGTGTTACCGACAAGGCCAGTATAATGTTGGGAATAAATGGAGTTGGACTCAAAGAACTGAAGGGAAGAACAATAAGAGAGCGAGTCGGGGAGTGCCAGGAGTCAGGGCGGGACCGAGAGGCGGCACCCGATCCAAGTGGCGAAGTGAGAAGACCAGGAGCAAGTCTTTCTAGGGGCCCGGGGATCGAGTTCGTCGTCACTGACATACCAGGGCCCCAAATGGAATAGAGTAAGCTAAATGATTTCAATACAGTAAGTCAGTCAAGTCAGGGGACACGAAACTCACGTTCAGACAGGAAAAAATGCATGCACTCAGCTGATAGGCAAGATTAGGTTATCAATTTTTTTAAATACATGTGCCCTTCTTTGTTGAAAAAGTGTTCTTGATTATTTTGAACCTCTTAATACATGTCCTGGAAATCACCCTTTTTAACCTATCGATCTCGGTCACCGTGGGAAGATTAGCCTGTATAAAAAAAAACGCTACGTACCCAAAACAATAGTTACTTTGGTAAATAACATCTATACCAAAGGGGAATCAACCTCTCAACGTGACATGGTGGATTTGGCGCCTGGGTTGTATATGTTAGAGCATTTAATACAAGGTATTAAATGGTTTTTGGTGGATTTTCTGAGTGTGTTAGAGTGGGTTATCAACAAGTGGGTTCGCCTTAAACATAATTAGTTTTGTTTTATGAGTTATATTGAGTCGTTATGGCTTGAAACTCAGTTTCATGGGGTATGTATCTGTATTTGATAGCAAAAACAGAATTGGTTATTTGTAAAAAATAAATCGTTTTTTAGCAGATGTGGCAAGGTTGCACTGTTTGTTGGGCAGACTTGCTGTCGCCGTTAAATGCTGACGAGTGTGTATCAGTTTTAAGGTTCGTGTCTTAGCTTGCGTTCGTCCGAGACGATGAATAATTGTTACCACTAGTCGAGATTGTTACTGTTTGGGTTTCTATGCGTCTCATACCTAGGAAGGGCAAATTATCTTGCCTTGGGGTGACTATGTTTTTTTTTAGTTTGTGTATAAAACAAAGTTATTTTGAGGTTAAATTTTCTAGAAAGTTGTGTTTGTTCGTTCTAATTTTTCTTGTTTTGAAGTTAAAAAAAAAGATTAGGAATAATTTAATTCCTCTCTGTTAATGTTGCAATTTTTATCGTTTTGGCCGATACAATTGAGTATTGTTTATGAGTGGGGCACCTTACCTAGTGATTGGTCGCTGAGAGCTCTTTACGTGGTCTCAAGCAGCCGAACAAAAAGAACTCTAGATCTACGCCTTTGAACGTTTATACAGTGGGCAAGGGAACAAGAGTCGGGATTGAGACTAGATGAGGCAGTAGGCGTGCCTTTGCCGGTTGTAAGTGATAGTGATAGTTCTAGCGAGGGCAGTTCGGACAGTGACAGGTCTGTAGTAGTTCTATGGCTGGGGACGATAGTTCGCCTGTTTCTGAAGGCAATATGTCATCAATGATGCCTCATAGGTTTAAACGTGGCAAGGATGACGCGGAGCAGTGGATAGAGACGTATGACATGCCGCGACGTCGAACGGGTGGACGGAGGAAAAGAAGGTAAATAGTTTGGGGATTTTTTTTAGAAAGTGGTCAACTTCATTGCCCTTTTTTCCGTGAGGTCTCGTCATCAATTAAACGCCGGTGGGGCCGATGGGACACGACCTTAGTTGGAATGGAAGAGTTTGAAAGCTCATTTCATTCAAAATTGGGGTGTTTGTTCTGGATGAGTACACCTAATACGTGCTGTTTAGCCACATGACCTTCTTAGATGAAGGTTTCCCCAAAAGCACGAGGTGGTCGATTGAACTCCGTCGCTGTCGAAAAACCACAATAAACATTAGTAAGCAAGCCACGAGATACCAAAAGCCCCATCAAGCGCTTATTGACTATATTCTCAAACAATTTGCAGGGAAACAACTTGTCAGGAAATGGGGTCGATAAGAGCCGGGGTAAGGGTTTTGTCTTTACCTGGTTTTAAAAGCGGAATTAAAATAGCCCTACGCCAGGCGCAGGAAAATCCATCCGATAACCATAACGAATTTTAAAAAGAGCAGAATAATCTCAAGAGATTGGTCAGTCAGGTGGATGAACATTTCATTGTGGAGCTTGTCTTCGCCCGCGGCCTTTTCCTTAAGGAGTTTATCGCAGTGCGCAATTACCATAAAAGTGAAAGGCCGATTGTAACATTCAGTGTTGTCGGAAGCAAAAAGTGAGCCGTGTTGTTCCCTTCTTCGTTTCCGTTGGAGAAAGGCTGATCATAGCGAGCGTTGCTGCTCACCGAAGCAAAGTGACTGGCAATCACCGACACTACGTTATTGCGGTGAAGTAACAAGCGCACCCTTGTTCAGGATGGCCGGAATAGAAGACATTGGGCGTTTACAAAATAGACTGAATTTCTTCTATATTGTGCTGGAATTTTTACGCATGAGTGATCATTAGTAGCAAGAATGTGAAGGTTAACAATACTAATTGCAAACAATTATTTCAATTTTCCTGCTTTATTTCATTGAGTCATTTGCCCTTTTTTGTCTTTTAGATTCACCATCCAATGTCAAAAATTATTCGGCCGATCCATCGGCGAATATTTCGCTCTTTCGAACTCTCCTTCCACTTCGATGGGCAAGGAATGAACTTCTTGACTTCGGCACCAATGAACCCTTCATCGTAGCCAACAGGAAACTTTCCCGCTACAGCTTTAAGTATTCAGATAAAGTATTGTACACAATTTAAAATTTTTTAGGCAAATATTTCGCCTTAAGAACGAAACGCAAAAGCTGGGCTGGATTTGAAAGTAAATCTATCCAAGGAATGTGACACATTAATAGAAGGTATGTGAAAACTAGGGATGACATTGCACTAACCTTTCTCCAGGCCAGTTTTTCCCGGCACCAACTAAATTTTCGCTGTACGCGGGTAGGAACGGAACCCAAATAACGACATTGGGTTTCCCATTTTCCAGTCAGGAACTGTAGCCCTACTATTTTTATAAGTTCCTTAAATCTTTTTCTTTATTGGATTGGGGTATTGCTTAACTTCTCATTTACGCAAAATGCTAATCGAGACGAAGGGAGGGACGTCAGGGATGACGCGGGGGGAAAAGGGGGGGACAGGCCTTATGCTGGTCTGAACCAGCCACAAGCGTATAGGGGGGGCAGGGGTTCCCCCACGTCGTGGTCGTCTCCGTCTGTGTCATCATCCGTCCGTGTTGTCATTGTCGTCGCCGTCGGGGAGGTAGTCAAAGGGAAGGGGAAAAAATTTCCCCATGACGACCCCGAGCTCGCCATTAGTCTTGGGATTGAAACCCCTGCCTACGGGCCAAGTCACGAGAAGGCAATCCGAACATATCCTCATCAGGTGAGTCGGTGCCATCAAAAGGAAGCTATGACGATATGAAATAATAAGGCGCTCCAACCAGTTAGCCATATTGCGTCTCCTGTGATATTGTAAGTTCATTAAATGAGTTTACAGTGTGTTTGAAGATTATATTAACACACATAACAAAAACTTGTAGAAATACAGCCAAACCTTACACACTCAAAAGGAATGAGATCTAAAAAAGGGCCAAGCTCATCTACCCTTCCACATAAACGTACAGTGTCCCATAACAGCATCCTCGAAAAGCTTTTCAAAATAGAATTTGCGATTATTAATTTAACGTAATAGTTTATCAAAGTTCTTTTTTTGTAATTAATTTAAACGTAAACATGCAAATTTTATTTTGCCAAGCTTTTCGAGGATGCTGTTATGGGACACTGTACGTTTATGTGGAAGGGTAGATGAGCTTGGCCCTTTTTTAGATCTCATTCCTTTTGAGTGTGTAAGGTTTGGCTGTATTTCTACAAGTTTTTGTTATGTGTGTGATCTCATTACTTTTTCAAGTTCCATTACAAAATTATTTGCTAAAATATAATATTTTTATCAAAGTTGATTTAAATTCTATGGTATTAGCAGTAACAATATAGGATGTAAAATATCTAGACCCGGATTCATGTACATCCTGGGTATAGGTGGTATAACCATGGTATAACGACGGTATAAGGACTGGACCCCAATTCTTGAGTTCGTGGGAGATGAGTTGAAAACGCAATTTGAAAACGAAGTCGTTTTCTTTTTCGAAGGAATTGGTATTCTTGAACGGTATCGTGGAAAACGTCATGGGTTGTGAGTTGAAAGCATTGATATTAAACCCCTATAGTAGGCTAGATTAGCAGTCTCCTATACCTCCGCACAGGCGCGAGCGTAGCAAATTGAAGACTCAACCGGCCCATTTCAAGATGGCGATTTGGTGTTTTAATTTATGCTTTTTTAATGCAATAAAGTATTTTACTGGATTGTTTGATATGGTTTTAGCTTGTGCAGCATGGTATTAAACAAAAGAAACAATACGAAGTGATTGCATAAGGGAATTTAGTAATCATTTGGTGTTAAAGGCTAGTATGCTTACCTGTCAACCTGGCGGCAATCTTGAGAACTATTTGGCCACAAATCGCTCCCATTTGATTAACATGTAAACTGTCATTTTAAGATGGCTTCTAATTGTACCGGAAGTGGACCACCGACTGCTGGTCTAGCCAATTATATAGGATGTCTATGGTTGAAAGAGTATCACGAAATCCAAACACTTTAAAAAGATTTGCGTATAGCAAAGAGCTCGAAAAAGTTCTATATTTATTCTAGATGGCAGTGCCTTCATAAACGCAGGCCAATCGAAAGACAAGTAATGTATGAAATGATTTGATTGTTGCAATTATGTAAACAAACAGTTGAGCAAGTTCATATCAAAACAATGTTGTGCTGGCATAGGGTTGGCTAGGCTTGTCAAACATGTAATGTAAATATGAATTTTACTAGTCCTATAGCCAAATGGAACTTTAGACCTACACTGTTGTATTATAAATAATTTTCTACATCTGGGCCTAGGCCAGGGACGGTTTCTGATTTGTTTTATGAGAGTATAATGACACCTTTTCTCGTTCTACACAAAGAAGAAAATTTTTAAATGTCCGCCATTTGTTTACGTATCGCACTTTCCCGCCTAACTCTGCTTATACCGTCAACAAGTGTCAAGTAACTATGGTTACTTGTTGATTATATGCCAAGTGTTTAAGGCTTATTTTAAAACCTTTATTTGGAAGCCTTCCAACAAACTTTTTCAACTTTTTTTTTCAAAAGAGACTATCATTCTATAACCTTAATGTCCATGTAAAATATGAACATTGTAGCCCCACCCGTCTGGTCAGAATCGCGGGCCGACGTATTAGATGTTAGCAGTAGTAGGCAGTAGTAGGCAGTAGCTAACATCCTTAAAGTGATTTTGAGCATGTTTCAAGCCATTTTTTCACCAAGAAGGAATAATCGTACCCCAATAAAATTTGGCATGTGTTGTCAGGTACCTAAATCCCCTCGATTGTGATAGTTTTCAAGTTCACATCACGTTACATGACGGCTGGGTAACACCTCGAAATCACCCCAACTCTGCTTGGTGTATAAGGTGCTTGAGTGTGTAGCGCACCGCGGCTTGGCTGCGGCGCCCTAACGGGCACCTAGATTATTCTTATCTTAAAACTAAAGCAATTATAGTGATGATATTAATACGAAAAAAAAGTTATTCATTTAAATGGAAATAAATAAATGAAGGAAATGTGTTTGATGTGAATTAAATTATGTTAAATAAATTATATTAAATGAAAAATTTGGAAAGTTTGTCACCGTTTTTGCAAGATGAAAGTTCTTTATGCTATAGGGAAAGAATACATTGAGTCCCCAAGGCATCATTTACAGAGCTCGCAATTAGTTTAAGGGAGTGAAACTCCCCTACTCACAGGCCAAACCACGAGAAGGTTGCGAGTTGGACTGTACCCTTTTGAAGATCAAGCCACTGAACTACTGCTGCAATGAAGTGCTCCCTCCACACGACTAACAGCCTCACATTTAGACCTGAACCCATCATGTTCGCCGGTGCAGATTCAAAACGACATGAGCAAAGTGGTCAGCAACATCTACCGCTGTGTCACCATCCTTGCCCGTGGTGGTAGAAGACTAAAATAGAATGACAGAAAAGACTCTAAAAAACATATCAGTGATTAATACAAAAAAAGTAAGTTGTCTGGTTTAAAAGAATAAACTTATTAGGAAATTTTAGTGCCAAATACCTTTTAAAGTTTATTCATTATTTACAAATAAATTAGAAATTAATGATTTAATACGTTATATGACAGAACTCGATTGATTGATTGGATATTGCTTTACGTCTCATATTTATGAAACTTGGCTAATCGAGACGAAGGGAGGGACGTAAGGGATGACGCGGGGGGACAAGGGGTGGACAGGCCTGTGCTGGTCAGAACCAGCCACAAGCATATGGGGAGGGCAGGGGTTCCCCCACGTCGTGGTCGTCTCCGTCTGTGTCATCATCCGTCCGTGTTGTCTTTGTCGTCGCCGTCGGGGAGGTAGTCAAAGAGAAGGGGAAAGTTCCCCGACGACGACCCAGAGCTCGCCATATGTTTCAGGGAGAAAAACACCTCTAATGACGGACCAAACCACGAGAAGGTTGCGAGTTGGAATTTGATGGCCCTATTTCTTTGCAAGAGAGAGTGGATATCAATGGAACAGCTGATCGATTTAAACGTCTCTGCAATATTTGACGATATTAACAACCGTTTAGGTGCTATCGTAGGAAACATTAGCACGTGCACTTATCCCGATCCAGACTCAGCGACTCCTCTTATGATGTCAAATGATCACTGATTAATGTATATATTTCACCCCAACAAAAACAATGCTGCCAGGTAGCATTTTGAGAATCCGCAGCCAAAATAATTGAACGGATTTATCTTGTCATAAGATAACTTGAATTTTTCTCCCCTCGTAGTTAAATTAACTTTTCTTTCTTCAAATAGTCACAGCTTTAAAAAGAATGGTCACACGACTATGTTGAAAAAATTTGTAAATGGTCATTAAAAACTGTTTATTTATCAATTGTGAACATATTAAAGGCTGATTAACTAAAGGATTGTTAGCATAATTTTGCTTGTTGTTTGGCATATTAACTTAAAGGTGGGCTGTCACGAATATGAAATGTGCTCATACACGCAAAAAGTCGAACGCCGCAAACGCGAAGTCTCTACGATTTCTCATCAGTGTGCTAGGACGATTTAGCTCTCGGCAGCCGATTTCGTGACGTCACCGCTACTACTCGTGGGCCAGCGCCAGGCTTGCATACTTGCACCGCGCAGTGTGAGTTACGCGCTTGTCTCGCTCCGCGGGCTTGTCGTTTACCTTCATTGTCATTTGACCACCCTCCATCAGATGTTCTTCTAGTGTTATTATGACAACATACACATCGATATTGTGCACACAATATTACACACAATAAATTAAACACAAACACAAATATACACAATATTATGGCTGTGAATGTGTCTAGGAGGGTATTTAATCGCGTTATTGTCTTTGTAGTGAGTGTTTCTTGGTTAAAATTGTTATAATTTGAATTTTAACATGCCGTGCTGTTCAGTCTTCAAGTGTTAAAAGAGTCATGGACAAGTAATTGACGGAAGACGAATCAGTTTTCACAAGTTTCCAAGCAGGGTTCGATCTCCAGTCCGTCACAAAGCGTGGGTGAATAAAATCAGTTAGTTTGGTTTTACGCCAAGTGTGACTTCGGTGGTATGTTCCAATCACTTTTCTCCTGCCGATTTGATGTATAACATGAAGAGTAAGAGCATGCATGGCCAAAGCTATTAAAGCTGTCGAGAAGAAAGCACCTGGTTTGAAAGACTGGAAACCAAATAATTTAATCAACCATTTGTGGTGGTCATTGATGACCTGCAATGGCGACGACGTTGTTTTGGTCTAAAGTTCAAATCTGTTCTCTCACACATTCATGGGAAGGCAATGCTCATTCCACTGTGTACCCGTGACGATTTCGACGAGGATAGGGAGAGGGACGTCGACTGGATAGATGAGAACTCTCACGATTTTAGAGTTTTGTCGAACATCATTCTGGACAATACATTCCTTCAGGACTTGCGGCATACAAAGCACTATTGTCTCACGAGCAACCTAAAATTGTTTCATAATGAGCGGCTAAAATACTTGCCAAAGAAATCAGCCTTATTCTACGATGGTATGGTACTCCGCGGCATGTTGGCGATCATCGATCATTATAAAAACGTTGGGCGGGATGTCCATCGCACTGAAACGCTATATTCCAAGTTGGTAAAGAAGTATAATCCGTGAGGAGTGAGGACAAGTGTTATTGGCGTTCGTCAGAGGTGACATAAGATGTGTCCATTGATGATGATCCTGTTCTTGTTGATGTGTCTCAGAACATCTCTCCAATTCCCCGGCCATCATTAGAAGAAATGCAAATGTCCGATTCTCAAGATTCCAAGAGTACTAAAGATAGCATCGTGCGCGGTGAATAATAATTTATTGTATTTTACCTGCCCATAGGGCAGGAAGGCTAATGCAGGGCAAGTGTGCCCTCTGTAGCCTGACACAGTGATAACAGAGTTACAAATTAAACATTAAATGAAAAACAGCAAGAGAAACATGACATTTATAAAGTTAGACAAATTGAAAGGCAAAAGGCGGATAAGGGTACTTGAATCGCGGTAGAGGTCTGAAGACTCGAGGACGCGAAACGAGGTCGTGAAGCTCATTCCTGCCGCCTGCGTGAAGACGTTGCACGTAAGCCCCTGCGAGGGTGTCAAGTCGAGCGCTGATACCACCGACGCCGGTTTGGGTATACACGTCTTCATTCCGCGTCATCGGAGGGGCCCGCGCGATGCGGCAAAGGATTCTTCGCTCCAGCGAGAAGTATTGCTGGAGACATCCTCCAAAGACGGGTGTCAGCGCCGGGGCCGCGTATTCAAAGAGGGGACGGATGAAAGTTTTATAAGTGTGCCGTAGAGTACGGAAACTGCATCCAGAAAGTCGCCCACGAAGCATCACGAGTAAATTTAGTCTCGACCGCGCACGGTTGATGACGTCACGGCAATGAGCACCCCAGTTCAGAATGTCTGTAAAGGTTACTCCAAGGTACTTGGCAGACCGACTAGGGTACACCGTAGCGCCCCAAAGTGAGATGGACTGACGGAGTGGTCGTTGAGTCAATTTTTGAGTTTTGTGCCGGTGGTGAAAAAGTATAAGCTGTGTCTTTAAAGCGTTCGGCAATACACGCCAACGACGCATCCAAGCTTCAAGAGCTTTAATTTGGTGCTGTAGACGGCGGAAGACTTCTCTCGCTGTGCGCCCTTTGCACCAGTAGGCCGTGTCGTCTGCATAGAGGGCTAAGGCAAGGTAACGGGACAAGGGAGGAGGATTATCGTGGCAGTAGATCAGATAGAGAAGAGGAGAGAGGCAGGAACCTTGAGGCACGCCAGAAAGAGGGGTAAACGAGCGGGATACTTGATCGTTAACACGCACAGTGTCCTTTGAACAGTATATGTATATAATAATTATATTGTTTGTTTTTGCGCACATTATTGCGTATAATATTGTTTTTGATTGCGCGGTGTCCTTTGAAAAGTGAGGAACTGAGGTGAGCGACATTTTAACTTCCCCAAATTTTGTTGCTTGGTGGACACCTGAAGAATATTTTAAATCTAGGTGGTAATTTCATTTAAATCAATGATAATTGCGACATTATGCCTCTCAATGCAAGTTACAATAGATCATGAAATCCCAAGCAGTTTCTTGTGACAATGTTCACGAGACGACAGCGGCTAGTTATACGCGCTTATACCTGCCCGGCAAGGGATCTGCGCGCGCATCCAAGAGTCGACTCGTAGCGGTGACGTTTCACCCCCACCACTTCTTAAAGAACACTCCCGCTAACTTCCGAACCGAACCTCCGTTTGAATTCCAGTTTTCGACGCTCTTTTCCCAATCTTACGACAACTCAAAGTTAATTAAATAATATGAGCATGGTCGAAAATCATCTTCAACCGTGACAGCCCACCTTTAACCAAACCTGACCCTAGTAGGGGTAGGCAACATGCAATAATGGGCTTTTTAACATATTGTTTTGAATATCGTATTCAATACAAAATTCACGCCTCTTTCACAAAAACCCTAAATATTGTTCTTGTATTTAACTATAATCCGATTGAGTGTAAAGGTTAGCGACAGTTATAAAGAATTCACTTTGTTGTTCTTCAGCGTGTTGAGAAGATAAGTCACAGCGACAATGACAACGGCTGTTTCGGACCACAGCAGATAATAGGATAGGATATTGCTTAACGTCTCATATTTGTGCAACTAGGCTAATCAAGACGAAGGGAGGGACGTAAGGGATGACGCGGGGGGACAAGGGGTGGACAGGCCTGTGCTGGTCAGAACCAGCCACAAGCATATGGGGAGGGCAAAGTTTCCCCCACGTTGTGGTCGTCTCCGTCTGTGTCATCCGTCCGTGTTGTCATTGTCGTCGCCGTCGGGGAGGTAGTGAAAGGGAAGGGGAAAGTTCCCCGACGACGACCCAGAGCTCGCACATTAGTTTCAGGGAGATAAACTCCCCTGATCACAGGCCAAACCACGAGAAGGTTGCGAGTTGGAATTTGATGGCAGAAGAAGATTAAAACAGATATGAAAGGAGCTCCACCGACACCAACTCTGTTTGCGCAAACTCAATGTTGCGGCGAAAACTGGTGTGTTGATATAACCCCCGAAGCTTAAAACAGTCATACTGCACGGCACAAACATCGGATATGCGTTAACCTCCTGTATAGCTTCATAGTCTTTATATTCCAGACCATGACAAACCATTGATATGGTTACATCCAAAAGAAAGTGTCCAAATCAACGACGACGACGTAAGAACCTAGGGCTCTGCAACCTGTTAGGTAATATTGCGCCGCCTGTAGTATTGAAAGTTAATAAAATGAGTTTGTGGAGAGTTTGTTGATTATATTGCTTTCTAAGTTAATAAAAGAAAAGACTTTGATCGTGATAGTAAAAGTAAAAGATAAAATAGTTATTTGAATTTAAAAAAATAATTAAAGGAAAATTAATGTGTTTGACGTGAATTGAATTTTGTTGAATACATTACGTTGAGTGAGAATTAAAAAGTTTGTCGCCGTTATCATAAGATAAAACTTCTTCATATTAAGATATTTTTTTAAAATCTGATTAAATTAAGCAAATTATGTTAACACATTTTGGTAAATCAAACTACATCATCATATGGTAAAAGTGTCAGTAAACCAGGTCACATTGTTTTGTTTATTGTTGTTAACATATTTGCAATATATTATTCTGTAGAGCAATTTGTGTCCTATAACTAACAAAAACATGAAAAAGTTTCAATAAGTCCACAAAGTACTCATCAATCACCATACAATTTTATGCGTTTCTAATTCTAAACATTTTAAACATATTATAGTGCGCTCATCATTCCAAAAACAAGTGCTTGATTGATTGATTGGATATTAATTAACGTCTCATATTTATGCACTTTGGTTAATCGAGACGAAAGGAGTGACGTAAGGAGTGACGTGGGGGGACAAGGGGTGGACAGGCCTGTGCTGTTCAGAACCAGCCACAAGCGTATGATGAGGGGCAGGGGTTCCCCCATGTCGAAGTCGTCTCCGTCTGTACCATCATTCGTCCGTGTTGTCATTGTCGTCACCATCGGGATATTATTGGATATTGGATATTGCTTAACGTCTCATATTTATGCAACTTGGCTAATCGAGACGAAGGAAGGGACGTTAGGGATGACGCGGGGGGACAAGGGGTGGACAGGCCTAAGCTGGTCAGAACCAGCCACAAGCGTTGTTGGTCGAGGTCGGAAGGTATGATTTACATGACAGTGTACGGCAAAATGTGAACAAATTTAAATGATTCGAAGTCAGTTGTCAAATGTTCAAAATGACATAGATGTGTGTATTATTTACAATCGGGGAGAAAAAAGTTTTAAATGGTATAATTTAACGAAAAAGGGAACGTACAGGACTTTATGGGGAATACCCTTACTAAAAGTAGGTTTTCTTTGAGCTTACTATTGTTTATTGTTTGAGAAAGTTAATAATCTGATTGTGTTTACGTGAAGGCCAAGGCTTGAATGATTGATTGGATATTGCTTAACGTCTCATATTTATGCAACTTAACTAATTGAGACGAAGGGAGGGACATAAGGGATGACGCGAGGGGACAAGGGGTGGACAGGCCTGTGCTGGTCAGAACCAGCCACAAGCGTATGGGGAGGGCATGGGTTCCCCCACGTCGTGGTCGTCTCCGTCTGTGTCATCATCCGTCCGTGTTGTCATTGTCGTCGCCGTTGGGGAGGTAGTCAAAGGGAAGGGGAAAGTTCCCCGACGACGACCCAGAGCTCGCCATTAGTTTCAGGGAGAAAAACTCCCCTAATCACGGGCCAAACTACGAGAAGTTTGCGAGTTGGAATTTAATGGTTTATCATCCACCATTTTTACTATTTGATTGGATATTGCTTAACGTCTCATATTTATGTAACTTGGCTAATCGAGACGAAGGGAGGGACGTTAGGGATGACGCGGGGGGACAAGGGATTGACAGGCCTGTGCTGGGAAGAACCAGCCACAAGCGTATTGGGAGGGCAGGGTTTCCCCCACGTCGTGGTCGTCTCCGTCTGTGTCATTAGTATTAGGTATTTTAGGGTGCTGTAACAGCTATAATTATTCACGCCTCCAAGATAAAACAATTTCTATATGTCGTCGTCGGGAAGGTCGTCAAAGGGAAGGGGAAAGTACCCCGACGACGTCCCAGAGCTCGCTATTAGTTTCAGGGAGAAAAACTCCCCTTATCACGAGCCAAACCTCGAAAAGGTTGCGAGTTGGAATATGATGGCCCGTCGATCTCGGAGGCACCCTTTGAAGACGACAAACTCGAACGCAAGATTGATAAAATATTGCTAAACGTCTCATATTCATGCAACTTGGCTAATCGAGACGAAGGGTGGGACGTAAGGGATGACGCGGGGGGACAATGCATGCCGTCTAACCAATCCAGAGGGAGGAAAACCCCAATGGAAAGAAGTCACTTCAACGCTGAACGTCAAAGACTGCGGAGATCTCTCCTAAAGTCAGACAAAAGCGAAAGCTCTTTGGATTCCGAACCTAGGGTAGCACACAATGTACTCCTTTCTGGTAAGTCTTCGTTGAGCGACTCGCGAGGAATCCTTTTCAAAGATTGAATCTGGACCAACTTCCCCGCAATTAGCCCCATTAAGTGAAAAGAGAGAAAAATACGAGCACGAAAGGAAATACAGCAAATACCAGGCTGGAGCAAGAATGAAATTTGTTGATTGATTTGATATTGCTTAACGTCTCATATTTATGCACTTTGGCTAATCGAGACGAAGGAATGGACGTAAGGGATGACGCAAGGGGGGACAAGGGGTGGACAGGCCTGTGCTGGTCAGAACCAGCCACAAGCGTATGGGGAGGGCAGGGGTTCCCCCACGTCGTGGACGTAAGGGATGAATAAATAAATAAATGTTTACCATGCTTACGCGGAGCACTAATACTAACGCCATTCAAAATAGAGCAAAACATAAATGGCTGGTCGTTTAACCTAGTGGCATGAAGAGATTTCTTGTTGAACATAGGATTAGTCTTAAGTCAACAAGTTTGCCTCGCGCTTTTGACACTTAGAACCACAAACACACGTAGACTTTTGCACACAAATACGCATGCAGGACCCTTTAGAAGTAAACTTGGCTACAAAGTACAAATCACGAAGCAAAAGTTTGAATTCTTTTGTGATACTTAGGTGTATTTTCTCTACGTTACAGCAATGATATTACCGGGAGCCTTAATTCTTAGAGTTTCATTAAATTGACTGCAACAAAGATCTTACAATCATGTTTTATTATTTTGGCTATGGCACTGAATACTGGTTGCGTCGGCAAAGTCCTCGCTAATGCCAAGAACTTGAAACCATCCCACGCAGGTTAAGCTGAAGGGAAAATAACATCGTGAGAAATAACATTATCCACATTCTAATGCACACAATAGGATGTTCTTTACTATTATATTGTGGATTTTATATGCATTTTGTATACCTTTGTTGTTTACTTAATCTCACATTATTAATTAATCCATTATCAAATAGTATGTATTTGTGGTGTGTTGGATGATTAAAAATATTGCTATCTAAAGTTTATAATAGGAAATCAATTGATGGTGGTGATAGAAATAGCGAAAGAAAACAATTTAACTGGTTTAATAGGATATTACTTTACGTCTCATTTTTATGCAACTTGGCTAATCGAGACGAAGGGATGGACGTAAGAGATGACGCGGGGGACAAGGGGTGGACAGGCCTGTGCTGGTCAGAACCAGCCACAAGCATATGGCGAGGGCAGGGGTTCCCCCACGTCGTGGTCGTCTCCGTCTGTGTCATCATCCGTCCGTGTTGTCTTTGTCGTCGCCGTCGGGGAGGTAGTCAAAGGGAAGGGGTTCCCCGACGACGACCCAGAGCTCGCCATTAGTTTCAGGGAATGAAACTCCCCTATTCACGGGCCAAACCGCGAGAAGGTGTCGAGTTGGAATTTGAAGGCCCAAATCCCGGAGCTGAATTACCAGGAGTACCTCTTAACGGTAAGTAAGAAATAGCCATCCAAATAGAATGACGATTGTGCGGATGGATGGAAAAATGGTCTGATTCTTAAAGATTCTTTGAATAATAGTAGACTATTCTTGGCGATAGCTGGTTATAAACCTCTTTTAAAGTATTGCCATGATACTTCACCTTTACTCATGACTAGTACGGATAGTAAATCACAAAATGTAAGTGATATAGCAGTAGCTTGTAATGTTGGCCCTATAACTAGGAGCCAAATATTATAGAAAATTAATAAACTTCACGAGCACGCGATTTCTTCATAGATTTTAAGTATTTTAGCAAATTATTTGCTAGCGTTGACGCCGTTTTTTGTTGTTGTTCAATCTTATGATTATGATAAAGGACAAATAAATAAATCAAATTAATGGATTGATTGGATATTGCTTATCGTCTCATATTTAAGCAACTTGGGTAATCGAGACGAAGAGAGGGACGTAAGGGGTGACGCGGGGGGACAAGGGGTGGACACTGGACAGGCCTGTGCTGGTCAGAACCAGCTACAAGCGTATGGGGAGGGCAGGGGTTCTCTCACGTCGTGGTCGTCTCCGTTTGTCATCATCCGTCCGTGTTGTTATTGTCGTCGCCGTCGGGGAGGTAGCCAAATGGAAGGGGAAAGTCCCCGACGTCGACCCACCTTCGTCTCGATTAGCCAAGTTGCATAAATATGAGACTTTGAGCAATATCCTATCAATCCCTAAGTAAACACTGAACAGAACGATGCAAGGAAACAACTGCAAAGACTTCCTCTTCAAGATCAACACATTCCTCCAGCTACAGAAGCCGACCCATTTTACTGCGGCAGCCGAACGAGAACATACCCTAGAGCTGAGACTAACACATCCACCTCAGACAAGAACTAGAGACTGACTGCGAGAGAGGCGGGGCAAGGTAGCATAGCCTCCTAGGCGGCTGCTGCTAGCTGTCTGCGTGCATGGCCGGGATTGGTTGATGGTGTAGTTTCTGCAGCGGGCTAGGGAGGGGGGAGCGTCACTATGCGCGCGCCGATCTTTTGTTGTCTGCGCCATAGAAGGAGGGCACGTGTACGCTACAGACAGTTCCAAAAACATTTATGGCAAAAATCCTTAAAATATAAAAAAAAAAATAGAATATTACACATCTTTTGTCTATTTTTCCATGAGTATGTTGTAATGTAATAAAATACATACAAGGAAGAGTTTTGGTGTAGTTGGTGGTGGGGATTTGAGCATTACCACAATTATAATATGCATTTGTGCAAATACACGTATGACCACGAGATTAGGATTAGGCTGCATAAAAATTGTTAATATAATTGCTATTTACCGACCGTTTACCAAGTAAAGTAAGCAGTATAGTAAGATATATTCTCAAGGCCATGCATCGTGTGTAAAGCTGTCTCCTGACGACGCATGCGTGACAAGTCTTTACTTGTTTTACGTGTTATCCAATCACGCATCATTGTTATTTGTGAATATTGTCTACTGTCTATCTTCTTACTATAAAACGAGAATCATAAGTGTGCAGTAAAGAACGTGGTACAATAAAAATATATTTATATAGACCTGGAACAAACAGACAGACAATGACAATGAAAACATTTGGAAACAAATCGGTTACACAGGAATCACTATAATAATATATTAAATCTGCGAACGCGAATGCTGTCTTCCCGCAGTTCAGCTGGAACTTGTCCACAGTTGTCATCTGCATAAAATTTAAAAAATATATAATACATACAATCTATTCACAATAAAATTTATTTTAACTAGTAAGATGTAGTTTTTCGAAATGTTTATGTAATATGTTTTTACAAAAAATTTACACTAAGAAAAATATTGGAAAATAAACATTTGCTTTTGAAAACTATAAACAAAAAATTCACTTTATAATCAATCCAATGAACAATCTATACAATTATCATCTTCTTCATGATTTTACATAAACAATTATAAATTGCCTTCAGTACCGGAACTTCAAATTTTAGTCTTATAAAAATGATTCTTCAAATATGCATCGATGCGGAGTTGCCAATTTGAGCCGAATCACGTTAGACAGCACGTTATGTGGGCTGTGCACTAAACATCGGCCTGGGAAGATAAGTCTTCTTGAAACCTCTTAACGCACCTCCAGGATGCGCCCATAGTTGACACTCTCGTGAAGCAACTTCAAGTCTGTGTATTTGCTGAGGTGGTCTTCGTAGGCGACGTGAGAATCTAGGGCGCTTGTCCTACCAAGATCATTTTGTTCATTTTGTTCAATGTTTGTTTTGTTCATCAATTTATTTTCTATTTCCGAATTTTTTTCATCACAACTATTTAAATTATCGACACGACCCGAACAGCTCTAGCCTAACACTTTTTTTTCAATTACTTCTATTGTCTCACTTTCAGCTAGACACTCGTCAATTTTTTTTTAAAGATTCTTGATCATTGCATTTTATTATTGCATGTCCGTGTTTGTTTTCAGTCAAACGAACTACCTTAGCTTTTATATTAGCTGGGTAAACACTACTTTTTATGAAGTTTCTAATGTTGTTTTTATCCTCATGATTCTTTGGTTTTACCAAGAAACCCCTCTGCTCATACCTGTCAGAATACGTATGGTTCTATTTCGCAATACTTGAAATAGACATAGGACAAAACAGATTCAGTCAAGGCGGGAACAGCGGCCACTGTGTGGGACAGTCAGCTGCCAGTCAACCTAGCACACAGAGGTGCAGGATGTAGGCTCAGTGTTTAGTGTTATATTGCTTGTTATAAGTAAGTTATATGTGTTATAAGTAACGTATTATAGACGCAACATAATGCAACCATAACACAAATAATTCTTGATTGCTGTGTCATTACATTTGAGTTTCAATTCCCACGCAATAGTACGGCAGTGCTCATGCGTCACCTAGACCTACTATAAACTATTCCAACATCTTGTTTCGTCTTGTTTCCAGTTTTCCTTAAGGAAGGAATCAGGTGAAAATCGTCTAGATTTTTTTTAAATCGGATTTTTTTTTATTTTAAGTTAGTTATTGGGGTTTTAGAGCACAAAACAGTAAAGTTATCAGTACCCATCGATTTTTTTTTCAGCCATCCGGGCAAGGGCTGCCGTGAGTGAAGCGAGCCTTGGCGGTGGTCTTCCACTCTTAAGTCATTTCTTGTATCAGAAACATTCCGAACATATGCTGAGCGACCCTTCCCGAATCTTTCATACCAACGAAACGGGGTTTCTCTTTCATGTCAATAGCCAACAATACATTGGCGTTCGATTGATTGGATATTGCTTTACGTCTCATATTTATGCAACTTGGCTAATCGAGACGAAGAGAGGGACGTAAGGGATGACGCGGGGGGACAAGGGGAGGACAGGCCTGTGCTGGTCAGAACCAGCCACAAGCATATGGGGAGGGCAGTGGTTCACCCACGTCGTGGTCGTCTCCGTCTGTGTCATCATCTGTCCGTGTTGTCTTTGTCGTCGCCGTCGGGGAGGTAGTCAAAGGGAAGGGGTTCCCCGACGACGACCCAGAGCTCGCTATTAGTTTCAGGGAGTGAAACTCCCCTATTCACGGGCCAAACCGCGAGAAGGAGTCGAGTTGGAATTTGAAGGCGAGAAGAGCCACTGACTAACATAACCACATCCAGGGAAAAGGAATAGATCACTATACTGGGGAACTTTGCTGCCAGTGGGGACTGTGTCCCTCCTATGCTGGTTTATCAATACAAAAGAGTATCAGTCATAGTGAGGGGAAAATTCCCAAAGGACTGGTACTTAGGCAAAACAGATTTCCGGTTGGATGCAGGGCCCCATGTTCTTGGAGTACCTTCCGTACTTCAAGACATGGCTACTGGACCGTGAAGCCAAGAATCCAGAGCCTACACTGATTTCCCCTCGTGTACTTCTTCTTGTAGATACATAGAAGCCATCTAAATGTCGAGTGCAGTGACTTTTGCCGAGATAACGGAATGGAAAACGTCTACCTCAGACATGGAAGTCTACCATAAACCACGAACATTTCATGCAGACTCCTCAAACTTTACAAAATGCTCCCGAAACCATGCTACCTGTTGCAAGTCTATGCCAGTAACAAGAAGTAAGACAAATCCTACCAGTCAAAATGCTCACAAATCTATGCACACACACATAGAATATAAATTTAACTTTCTCTTTGAAAGCAGCCGATTTGAGAATGGACAAAACGCGTTCCGAGGTCCAGGGTGAGGAAGGAACCACTCGCCGAGCGAACACGGCAGCAGGATATGCGACAACGGTGACGCCTTCACCCTGGGAGCGCGGGACCCCGTCAACGAGCCGGTTCTCCGATCGCTTGGAATAAGCAAGAGAATGTGAATGCGCCTTCGATTTGTTTTGATTGGATATTGCTTAACGTCTCATATTTATGCAACTTGGCTAATCGAGACGATGGGTTGGCCGTCAGGGGTGACGCGGGAAAACAAGGGGTGGACAGGCCTGTGCTGGTCAGAACCAGCCATAAGCAAATGTGGAGGGCAGGGTTTTTCCCACGTCAAGGTCGTCTCCGTCTGTGTCATCATCCGTCCGTGTTATCATTGTCGTCGCCGTCGGGGAGGAAGTCAAAGGGAAGGAGAAAGTTCCCCGACGATGTCCCAGAGCTCGCCATTTGTTTTAGGGAGTGAAACTCCCCTACTCACGGGCCAAACCACGAGGAGGTTGCGAGTTGGACTTAGTTGCAGGATGTAGGCCTTGTGTTTTGTGTTAGTAATAATGCTTGTTATAAGTAAGTTATGTGTTTTAAATAAATAACGTATTATATACGCAAAATGATCCAGTGACTATTGGGCCGGCAGGGATAGCTGGCAGTATTCCAGCGTTTGGTGGGGATGGTGGCGCTGGTTCGGGTGTTGGTGCCGGGCGTTCAGGGGTTGGGGACCGGTCAACCAAAAAATCTTGTTTACGTTGTTTTTTTATTTGGTGATTGTTTTTGTTGTTGAGCAAAAACAACTGATAAGAACCGTCAACCTCAAAACTTTAGCTTGATTTGTAACGACACAAATAACGTATCTGAGATTGTTGTTAGCGTAGCTTTACATGTAAAACAAGTCCTTCTTTGGAATCTCATCCAGCTTCGTGTACGGCATCGACTCTGCAGCCGAAGGTATGCTACCTAGTTCTATATCCCCTCGGCGGAGGACCGTTTCTAAAGTTTGGGAATTCATATCCATCAGCAGGTTTTGAGGGCGGCAGCTGGTGTTTGGGGCCAAGCCCCAGCAGCCGGAGGCCTTTTGGAGTATTAAGAAGAGATCGTCGTGAATTTTTGCACATTTTGCGTGGACCCAAGTTTCACACGTGGGTTGGTCACACAAAATCCATGCTACTTCCTTCTTACCTTGGGTATTTGTATCTTCATTATTATTGCTGATACTACACTTGCAGTTGTTTTTATCCATTCTTTTGAAATTTTTCTTTTTTTTTCTTTTCTAGGTCAGATGAGGTCTTGTGTGCCGTAGCGAAAGTCTTTTGAGTGAGCAAGAGAGAAATCTGTTTTTACAATGGTATCCTTGCGTAGTGAGGAAATGCAATTCGTGCAAAATTGTGTTCCCCTTAGAGACAGCATATGTTTGCGTTGCAGCAATCGGGGAAATGAAAATATGTGTCCAATTTGTAGATCAGAGTCACGAGCCCTCATACAAAAGGAAGTTTGACATGGACGTCACAAGCTGTGACGAAATAGAAAGAAAGCTCCAATACCTAGAAAAAACCGCGAAGCTAATAGGACTAGAAATTATGTCAATTTCTAAATGCCCGGAATTTGCCACGCCAGAAAGATAGGAACTTAATATGATAGAGAAGGCCGTAGCTATACATTACGAGAAAATAAAAAAAAGGGAAGGATTGTTCGAAGGTATGACTATTAAATTAAACACACACCTTTAACTACATGCATTGCTCGTCTCCGACTGTTGTATTGAATTTGGTGAGATCGCTGAGGAAAACCACGCGATGAACAGTATTACAACAGGCGTTATTGACCCAAATGTGATTATAGCATTCGATTGATTGGATATTGCTCAACGTCTCATATTTATGCAACTAGGCTAATCGAGACGAAGGGAGGGACGTAAGGGATGACGCGGGGGGACAAGAGGTGGACAGGCCTGTGCTGGTCAGAACCAGCCACAAGCGTATGGGGAGGGCAGGGGTTCCCCCACGTCGTGGTCGTCTCCGTCGTGTTTATCATCCGTCCTTGTTGTCATTGTCGTCGCCGTCGGGGAGGTAGTCAAAGGGAAGGGGAAAGTTCCCCGACGACGACCCAGAGCTCACCATTAGTTTCCGGGAGAAAAACTCCCCTTATCACGGGCCAAACCACGAGAAGGTCGCGAGTTGGAATATGATGGCCCTATAGCATTCGAAAAGAGAAAAGAGCATATGGCGGTAAACAATGGGATCTGAAATATTGAGTAACTGTGAAAATGAAACGATTACAAAGTTAGTGTTTGTAGTCTACTCTCACGGAAATCTTATGAAGAAACGCCACGAGAAAATCTGCACGACTTTTAAGGCAACTTTGTTCACCTTCCCGGAGAATTCAGTGGAGAGGCGCACAGATACGACGCGCATAGCTCAAGACATTAATTGCATGGAAAAAACGTTAACCTACAATAAAGAACAGGTAACCAAAGAGTTATGTACATGCTGTAATAGTTTGACGAAATGGATCGTACAAGTCCCGGGAAAACTAAAGCTGTATATGTCCATCTGAATATGTTTAAGTGCAAAATGAGCAAATATTGGTTATTGGCAGTGTGTTGGCTACCTAAGCTCGAAGTTGAGAAAGTGGCAAATACACTAAGGAACCTCAAGGACTCGGTAACTGGCTAAACGCCAATGATAACAGTAACCACACAGAGAGTCCCTCCAACATACAACAAACAAAATAGATTTACAAAAGGGTTCCAAGATCTGGTTGACACTTTCGGGGTAAGTTGTTATCAAGAAATCAATCCAGCATTCTTGTCTGCATTAACCCTACCATTTATATTCGGGGTAATGTTTGGGGACGCGGGCCACGGCCTCATATTGATGTTGTTTGGAATGACTTTGTGTCTTGTTGGTTGAAATGCGCCATCTCACTCTATAAGGACATGAAGTAATCTAGCAGGCCATGGTGTCTCCATGGTGATTGTTGACTAAACAATCTACTACTAAAATGTCAATCCAAATCTTGTCTTCTTGTATCTAAAGTGTTTCTTTAATAAACTTATTTACTTACTATTATTACTCTTGTAAAACAGTCATTCATCAGGTTATGGGCCAAGTACAGCTTCCACTGCGCGTGTAAAAAGGTAATTCAAGATATCTAGATTTTTCAAGCTAATTAAAAATGAAGTTTTTTAAGTGAAAACGTTGCTATCCAGCTATGCCTCTTCCATGTCCCGCGACACCTAGAAAATAGACTGGCATCTATTAACGTTCTAGGTGCCACTAATTTTATTGCGAGTAGTTTGCCAGAGATATTCACAGCACAGCTACTGGCCCGATCGGACACTGTGCACCGTTTGAATTGGTTCCGCGGGAACATAGGTTGGCACGCCTGACTCCAACGCACGGAAGTACATCTATGTACGGCGGTGAGCTACGTTGGTAGCACT
This sequence comes from Sweltsa coloradensis, assembly GCA_024449915.1. Taxonomy (NCBI): domain Eukaryota; kingdom Metazoa; phylum Arthropoda; class Insecta; order Plecoptera; family Chloroperlidae; genus Sweltsa; species Sweltsa coloradensis. Next base: position 140,561 of record JAMZAV010002974.1, read on the forward strand.
GCTAACAGCGGGTGGAAGGAAGGACCTTTGACGAGATGGTTTGACAGACGAGTTGTCTTGGCCCTTTCAACTTTTTCACACCGACAATGTAGTCGCTAATGTAATTTTTTAACCTTGGCCTCTAGAGTAGGCTAGGTTGGGACCCGAGCAGACTGCACGGATCCAGATTAAACTGCCTGTTTTGAAGGAAGGAAGGAAGCAAGCAAGTAGGCCTCCGAGGACACTTCAGCGTGGTTTCTCTTTGTGCGCCGTGCATAGTAGGCAATAGCTAGGATTAGGCCTACCTGGCGGGCCAACACAGTTGTTTTCCCTCGAGAGCTGCATTTCAGTCACTTGGCGACACTGTGTCAATTTAGCGTGAATAAGCTGTTTGGAGGTAAGATGATTCTTTTCCTTCGGGTTGAATACCCATATCGCGGTTGACTTCAGGACAAGTAATATTATTGGGAGGAACTGCTCCATGGGCTACAGTGTGAGAAGAAGTTGGATTGTTGATTGGATATTGCTTAACGTCTCATATTTATGCAACTTTGCTTATCAAGACGAAGGCAGGGACATAAGGGATGACGCTGAAATCACCTATAAAAATACAGAACACCTCAAGGCAATTGTGAAAAATAACTGATTGAAGTACTACATAAATAAAAAATCGATAGCATGAACTTCTCTGAAAGTATCTGACTTTAACAGGGATATGTCTGAGTGCACCGATTGATTGGATATTGCTTAACGTCTAATATTTATGCAACTTGGCTATTCGAGACACAGGGAGGGACGTAAGGGGGACGCGGGGGGACAAGGGGTGGACAGGCCTGTACTGGTCAGAACCAGCCACAAGCATATGGGGAGGGCAGGGGTTCCCCCACGTCATGGTCGTCTCCGTCTTGTGTCATCATCCGAACATTCATTAGACTCCAAGAGCCTCCAAGATGTAAAGATTTGATTGGATATTGCTTTACGTCTCATATTCATGCACTTTGGCTAATCGAGACGAAGGGAGGGACGTAAGTGGTGACGTGGGGGAAACCAAGGAAACTCAAGGACTATTTCGCCATTTGTTTTTTGCCAAGCGGCCATTTGCAGATGTGGCAGTGGTTAATGTTGCGATAATGATGTTCAATTCAGTATTTAGTAGAGATACACACGCTGAAAAAGAAATTATCATCTTATCAAAGACTGACTGTCCTTCCATTAGGTTATTGGTTAATACTCTCTGTGCAATGTTGTCTGTTAATTTGGAAAGGTTTTGAGCACACACGTCGTCTACAAATCCGCAGATAATGTTTATTTCTATACTTAAACTCATTGTCTTTAACATTGAGATTTTATTTCAATGCCATCAGACTCAATTTCAGCTTTTTGGACAGTTAAAATTAAAATTTATCTTACACAGTTTATTTACTATTACGTTTCAAAGTTTCCACAATGGGATGAAACCCACAACAGAACCATCCTGCACGACAAGAATGCACCACAAGTAGTAAATCTCTGATTTCAGGAGAAAAGTCCAATTGTTCTTCTGGAATACCAGATATCCCAAATCCTTGTTCGGATATTATATCTCAAACTGTGTACACCAACAGTAAAACTTAGGATGTGATAGTGAAAACCCTAAAAGAACAATCTGAAAATTCGAATACGCATTTAAAAGAAACCGGAAAAATTCAAACGTACTTGCCAAAAAAATTATTGATGATGGAAAAGTAAACTCTCAATTAACGTTCAAGCGATTTTTGACTCAAAAAGCAATAGAATTAGTGACAAAGAAAGTTGAGCTACCCAGGATTGATTGATTGGATATTGCTTAACGTCTCATATTAATGCAACTTGGCTAATCGAGACGAAGGGAGGGACGTAAGGGGTGACGCGGGGGGACAAGGGGTGGACAGGCCTGTGCTGGTCAGAACCAGCCACAAGCACATGGGGAGGGCAGGGGTTCCCCCACGTCGTGGTCGTCTCCGTCTGTGTCATCATCCGTCCGTGTTGTCATTGTCGTCGCCGTCGGGGAGGTAGTCAAAGGGAAGGGGTTCCCCGACGACGACCCAGAGCTCGCCATTAGTTTTAGGGAGTAAAACACCCCAAATCACGTGCCAAACCACGAGAAGGTTGCGAGTTGGAATTTGAAGGCCCAGGGACGTATGGGATGACGCGGGGGGACAAGGGGTGGACAGGCCTGTGCTGGTCAGAACCAGCCACAGGCGTATGGGGAGGGCAGGGGTTCAATTTTCAATTTTTCAATTTTTTATTAGGACAAATTGTACATTTTATGTAACAACAACACAATTTTTAGTGTATGTGTCCTTTAGCTAAATAAAAAAAATGTTACAAATACTAATATAATGAGAAATTGTCATAACATGTAATACATTGTAAATAATAATAATTATTGAAAAGTAATAAAATAAGGTTCATTTCATTATATTATTATAGTTAATCAATAATATCAAGTGATAACAGGAATTTCTGTGAGTGTGTCATTTAAGTAATCAATATGATAATAGTAGGCTTTTATAATTAAAATTTGTTTGAGTTCATGTTTGAAACGGTCATAGCTTGAAATGTTTTTAATGGATTCTGGAAGATGGTTATAAAGAGATTTATGTAAGTAGTCTGAGTTTACTTGTCCAAGTTTTGTGTGATATGAGTTTAGCTGTAGGTGATTTTTTTACGTGTGTCATGATCATGGACATTTGCATTTACTGAGTAGGTGTGTATATTTTTTTTAATTACTAATATTGATTTGAAAATGTATAAACATGAAATGGTAAGGATTTTGTTTCGTATAAAAAAAGGTTTACAGTGTTCTGTGGGATCAAGGGAACAAATTGCTCTAATTGCTTTTTTTTGTATAATAAAAACTTTATGAATGTGGGTCGATATACCCCAAAATTCAATTCCGTATAGCTTATATATGACTCAAATAATGAATAGTAGCATATTTTGGCTGTGGGGATGTTACTTATCTGCTTGATGGTCCTTATAGCATAACAAGACGAATTAAGTTTTGGTATTAATGTATTGATATGATCGTGCCATGTTAGATGTTGGTCTATTGTTAAGCCTAGAAATACATTTGATGAAACTTGTGTTATACAGTAAGATCCCTCTTATCCGATGTTCCGTGTTAACCGAGCCGCCCAAAAAAAAAAAAAAAAATAAAAATTAAAGTTTTAAATACAAAATAAAACATAAAAATAAATTCGGACGCCGCGCCGCGCTTTTTTAAATATCCTTACGTAGTTACATTGTAGGCCTAGCGGGGGCGGTGCGAGTTGTGAGAGAGAGAGAATGAGGAATGAATGACAGCGCGCATGCGAGCGAGTGGAATGAATGAGCGCGCATGCAGATAGGGTGTAGTTAGCCAAGGTCGACACAAGGACACACTCACTCGGCGCTACGGTTCAGTCACCCGGCACCCGAGTGCATCGCATTAGGAATAAGTTCGCGTGTTTTTATCTGTGTCAAGTGAGTCAGAAAGTTAAAGAGTGTTAGTGAAAATGAGCAGTGCAAAACGAAAGAAGGTATGCGTGTCACTGGAAACGAAGTTGGCTGCTTTGAAGAGGCTTGACAACGGAGAAAGCCTAAAAAAAGTTGCTGAAGATCTAGGTGTAGGCGTGGTAACAGTAGGCGACTGGCGCCGAAACCGGAAGCCATTAGAAGAATGGTGCAGTAAAGCTGCATCCAGTAAAGGGCTGTCACAGCGCAGCACTATGAAAAAACCCGTTCTACACGAACTGGACGAAGCATTATTCTTGTGGTTCGTACAACAACGAGAGAAAGGTGTGCCAATTAGTGGACCAATCGTGCAAGCGAAAGCCTTGTTGTTAAACAAAATGCTAGACGGCGATCAAGACTTCACTGCAAGCGTTGATTGGCTGAGTAGATGGAAGAAGCGCCACGGCGTGCGGGAATTACAGATCTGTGGTGAAAAACTTTCCGCCGATTGCAATGCCGTAACAGAATTTAAAAACGATTTTAAATTCAACTTCCTTGATGAAGAAGAACTTACTGCAGAACAAATCTACAACTGCGACGAGACAGGTTTGAACCATAAGATGTTGCCTACCAAGACTTTGGCCTCGGAAAGGGAAGCGGCGGCGCCCGGCCACAAGAAAAACAAAGAGCGTGTGACTCTTATGGCTTGTAGCAACGCAGCTGGAACCCATAAACTACCTCTCATGCTAATGGCAAATCAAAGAAGCCGCACGCATTTAAAAACTTAAATTTAAATGCACTGCCTGTGCACTACCGCCACCAGCGCAGTGCGTGGATGGACGCAACTTTATTTAAAGGGGTGTTTACCGATAAATTTGTACCGTCCGTGAAAAAACACCTAAGAAAGAAAAAATTGCCGCTGAAAGCAGTGTTGCTGCTTGACAATGCTCCTTCACATCCCGGAGTAGAGGAACTACGCAAAGGAGAAATAAGGGCTTTTTTCCTACCCCCCAATGTGACAGCGTTAATTCAACCCATGGACCAAGGTGTCTTAGAAAAATTTGAAACGGCGGTATCGTTATCGCTTGTTACAGTTCCTTCTACAAGAAGCAGATGATTTGGATGAAGAGGACGCCTCATCTATGTCAACACAGCTAAAAAAAATTAACATGAAAACTGTGGTCTACTGGAGTGCCGAGTCGTGGGATGAAGTCGAACCCAGATCCATTGTCAAGTCATGGCGAAAAATATGGCCAGAAGTGGAAGACGAGGTAATGAGTGCCGGGTTTAATGAAATCGAGGACGAACTTGCAATAGAGGGCGCCCGACGAAGTGATAGTAACCAGCACGCGCGCATTCCTGGGCGTATTTCACAGGCTAGCCCGGTTGTGGGTAATCTCGGCGAGGATGACGTGGAGGAGTGGGCTAATGGTGCATGTGATGCAATCGGGTTTGACGAAATGACAGACGACGAGATAGTAGCGCGTGTGTTGGAGGAAGAAGTGGACGATCCGACTGATGACCTTGTCGATCCGAGCGTCATAACTCACACAGACGGAGCGGCTGCCTTAGAGACCGCATTACACTATGTCGAGCAACAAGACGACACAACAGCTGCCGATATCCTTTTAGTAAAACGATTGCGAGACATTGCGGCCAAAAAACGTTCGTTTGCTGTTAAACAAAAACGAATACATCGTTTTTTACGCCCAACAGCCGCGAGGCCCCAGACATAAACATTGTTTTCAATAAACATTAGATGTGTCTATCTAGGTTTAACTGGCCTGGCAGTGATGTTGATGTTTCATTATGTTTACGCCTATCGTTTTTTCGTGGCTGTTAGGCCTATCGTTTTTATTATCAATCGAACTAACAAAGTGTTTCATATCTTTATTTTTTACTCCATGTTATCCGTGGTTTATCTAGGTTAAATGGCCTTCCGCCCGAAATGCAGAGTTGTTATTTTATTACGTCGATTTACGCCTATCATTTTTCCGTGGCTGTTATCGTTTTTGTTATCAACCAAACTGCAAGTGTTTCATTCTACAACGTATCTTTTATTCTTGACTCAATGGTGTGGTTTATCTAGGTTTAAATGGCATTCCGCCCGAAATACAGACACGGAAATTATTACGTACGCCGATTTGATTAGGCATGTGTTTTTATTACGACGTGTACTACTATTTGTGTACTAGTACTTGTGTTTGTGAGCTTAATTAAAAGCTATTAAATCATTTGGTATACCCTGTATGAAGTGTATTGTGTGTATTTTATGTTCCTTTATCCATTGCATGTGTCATATATCATTTTACCACATCAGGCTATGCTACGAGAGCAAATAAACAAAAAATTACGTCATCCGAGTTTTTCGCAAATCCGAGGTGCCCCCGGTCTCATCCAACTCGGATAAGAGGGATCTTACTGTATTTGAATTATCTGAAAAATTAGTTAGGTATGGTATTTTATTTAAAGATTTAATCTTCTGAATTGAGTGGAATTGGATATAGTTTGTTTTTTTGGAGTTTAAAATAAGTTTGTTAGCTGTAAACCACCCATTTGATTCATTTAGTCTTTCTTCTGATTTATCCCGAAGAGCTTTGCTTTCATCAGCCTTTATGACTGTAAAAAAATCGTCAGCAAAAAGTTCACCATCATCTATACTTTCAGTTAGATCATTGATAAAGACACTGAAAAATAAAGGGCCAAGAATTGACCCTTGTGGTACACCACATATAATTTTCTCAGAATCCGAAATGGTATGTGAAATTTTATTATTTTCATTGCTAGTTATTTCTACATATTGTACTCTGTTTGTTAGGTATGATTTTAATAATTTTAGCGCAGCACCACGTACTCCATAATATTCTAATTTAGTGAGGAGTATATTGTGATCAACACAGTCAAAAGCTTTGGTGAGATCACAGAATATACCCAGAGTATCAATATTTGAATCCATTTCACTAGTTACGTTTAATAGAAATCTTCTAATTGTATCACTAGTAGATTTTCCCTTTCTGAATCCATTTTGTCTTTCTGTTAGAATGTTGTGCTTTTCTAAAAAGCTTATCAATCTGTTATAAATAATTCTTTCCAATATTTTTGAAACAGCAGGTAGAATAGATATTGGTCGATAATTACTTGCAAGGAGTTTACTTTCTTTTTTATGTATGGGAATTATTTTGGATATTTTTAGTGCTTGTGGAAAGACCCCATCTTTTAGACAGGTATTGAAAATATCACATAGAGGTGCAGCTAACATATGGATACATTTCTTTAAAACAATAGTTGATATGCCATCTACTCCTGCAGAGTGAGATGATTTTAACTTACCAACAATATTTTTTATTTCATTAATATCAGTTTCATAAAAATATAAAGAATTTACTGGGCTCTTGTTTGTCTTATGCAAGTAATCAATGAAAGTAAGATTTTGATTATTTCCTTGATTTACTAAGTTATTTGTTAGGTCAGAGGCTTCATTAGCAAAATAGCTATTAAGGATTTTTGCTACCACTTTAGAGTCATTTATTAATTCATTGTTACTATTGAGTAGATTAATATTTTCACGGGGCTTAATAGGTTTTCTGTTTGTCTCTGAATTTATAATTTTCCAGATACACTTTGACTTATTGTTAGCTTGAGATATACTGTCCTTAATTTGATTACTTTTTGCTGTTTTTAAAACTTGTTTATAAATTTTTAAATATGATTTAACGTAAGTTTGAAGGAATGTCACGTTTTGGAAATGAGTTTTTATATAAAGAAGACTTCTCTTATTTAAACTCGAGATTTTTATACCCTTCGATATCCAGTTTTGCTTTTTGTAGAATGGTTTATTTTTTATAGTTTTAAATGGACAATTTTCACTGATATATGACTGATATATGACAAGGCTGTGACTTGACATTGACAGATGTGTGCCACTATTGTTCTACATGTTATTTCATTTTCTGTGCATTATGTGTGTTTTTTATAATTCAATTTGATATCAATTGATAGAGTGTTTAATCAAGTACGTGTGATATTGTTAGGAAAACTTTTCATTCCTCAAACACGTAATTATAGCGTTCTAAAAGTTATACATTTTTTACGCAAAAGATTTATCTGTTTTTAAATGAAGGTTTGTTTATTTTACGTAGCAACGAAATCCCAACATGAGCATTGCATATTTTGTTTTGATTTATTTATTTTTATTTTTGACAACTGAATAAGCTTTTTAAATTTGCTGGTGCTTGATCCAATACAACATGATGAAGTGCCACGAGTGTTTTATTAACAAAAAGTTAATTGAGGTGCTCCTGTTCGACGTTGACACTGAAAGGGTGAACAATTTTCGTCTCAGGAGTTTGACAACAAACATGGCCAGCCAAATTTCTGACCTGAAACAAAAGGTAGGCTTACACTTATCTACAAATTCTAATGAAGAGAAGCTAAATCACAATCAACTGCCAATTAAGCATAGCAACGCAGGGCCATCTGAAAAGCCTTGGCCTGATAGTAAGTCTATGCCTATTTGTCAGTCCAATCTCAAAAACCTGCCGATTCCTCAAGCCTACACTACACAGGCTTCTAGGCAGATAAATGAGGGACCAGGCATATGCCGAACTATTGGCCTTCTTCTAAGATCTGTACAGAGTCACAACATATCAAACAGTCCTGCCTAACTCCAGGAATTTGTCTAATACTAATAGCATTCAAAAACAGTCTACTGGAATTGTGACTAAAAAACAGATTTGAACTGCTCTCAAATCTAGGAAATGACTTTCCCCCGCTTCCTCACAATGAAACTAGAACTCCAAAATTCCGCAATCAAAACAAGATTCCTAATCAAAACAAGAATCCTGATCCTAGCATACCTACACCAATTAACTCAATAAAGGACGCACTAATTACACCCACTGAGCCAACATCTGTGACACTAGTACTTAGCGATTCTATGTTCAGCGGATGTCAGTACTTAAAAAGCAAAAAAGGATTATTGTTTGCAAATTCATCCTGGAATCCAGCCTCGGCAATTAAAGAAAACAATAGAAGATCAGACCTCCAGCAACGAGAAATCAGTGGGCACTCTGATAATTCAAAGTGGCACTAATTCGTTAAAATGTAAAGATCCCCTTCAATTAATGGATGTTTATCAGTTAATCTGGACATGCAAGAAAACATACCCATTGGCTCGTATAGCATACACAGGCATTATTTATCGCCGAGATGTCCCGAATTCCACTGTCGATGAAGTCAATGCCAACATTAAATGGGCGTGCAAGACACTTAATACTTTGTATGTTGATACAAATAAGTGGATTTTGCCAACTGACATTTCCAAAGGAGGCCTTCACCCAAACAACTCGGGCAATGTAAAAATAAATCAAATGCTAAATGAGATCAATGATGTACTATCATGGCACCCAAACAACAATCGGTGCATTGATCAACCCAGACCTACAAGCTTTGATTCAAAAATCTTGATGAGATCGTCTTCCACAAGTCCATCATCAACTGTACCTAAAACAATCCTAAACAAGAAGAACCCTAAATCTGGAGTGCAAATATCGTCCCTGCCCTCTGAGCCAGCTCGAATCTCGGAGGATGAATTCCCAACTGCTGGATCGCAACAATCGTCCCTGTCCTCGGAGCCAGTTAGAGTCTCTGTGGATGATGATTCCCCAACTGCTGAAGCTCAACTATTGTCCTTGCCCTCGGAGCCTGCTCGAGTTTCTGTGGATAAAGATTCACCAACTGCTGGAGCGCAATTATCGTCCGTGCCCTCGGAGCTAGCTCAAGTCTTTGTGGATGATGATGATTCCCCAACTGCTGGAACGCAACCATCGTCCCTGCCCTTGGAGCCACCTCGAGTCTCGGTAGATGATTGCCTAACTGCTGAAGTGCAACGATTGTTCCTGCCCTCGATGTCAGGTCGTGACTGTGAGATGATGCAGAATGCTCGAGTCTTTGTGGACGATGATTCCCCAAATGCTGGAGCGCAACCATTGCCCCTGCCTTCGGAGTCAACTCGAGTCTTGGTGGACGATTACCCAACTGCTGAAGCGCAACTATCGTCCCTGCCCTCGAAGTCAAATCGTGACTGTGAGATGTTTCAGAGTGGTGAGTGTAGGAGGTCTTCTCACACTATGGCAACTCGAAGTCGAACAGATAGAATGAATGTGCAAGATGCTAAGGACCTGAAGAAATGTACCTACCAGCAACTACGTGACCTGATGATAAGTGAAGGTATAGGCAATAAACTAAAAAACTGTTGGTCACCTAGAGAGTTAGTAGAAATTCTTACTGTACAATTCAAGAAAAAAAATAATAAGCCCTTTAAGCCCCCCTTTAACCACCCTAGTTGACTAGATGACTCATCAACCCATAATGCCCTTAACATTACTGATAAAATCACAGATAAGAAATCACCTCACATTAGCCTAGACACACAGACTTTTATACACTCCATTGACATAAGTACTGACCAACCGAAGACCTTAAGGCTAAATGCCTCCTCCAAATGCTCCTCCCTAACAGACCATCACTCTTCTTCCCTTCCCCCTAAACTCCCATGCCAGCAACCTTTAAGTTCTAAAATTGCATTCCTCAATGTCTGCTCTGTCCGTAACAAAATTGAAGAACTCGAATTACTAACTAAGCGTCTATCTCCCGATATATTCTGCCTCTCAGAACATTGGCTCACTCTTCATGAAACTAATTCTTTCTGTATTTCAAACTATGTAAATGTAGATTTTTTCTGTCGATCCACGTTCATTCATGGAGGAGTTGCAATCCTCGCTAAACCTCATCTTAACTTGATTCCTATCCGTGAGGGCAAATCGTACTGCATTGAGAAAGTTTTTGAATGTGCCGCAGGTTCCTGGCACCATATGAACATGCACTTCATTATTCTATCCGTTTACCGATCCCCTCTAGGCGACTTAAATATTTTTTCTCCTCAAGCTAGACGAGGTTCTCATCTTTATCACCAAGAAATTTCCAAAAGCAGATATCATTTTATGTAGTGATCATAATGTAGACTTTCTAAAACAATCCCCAGCTCAATCGAAACTGCTCGATTTAGTTCACTCATTTAATATCAAGGAGACCATTGTCACACCAACCCGCGTCACTGATACAAGTTGTTCCCTTATTGACAACATCTTCACAACTATTGACCCAATGAGGTCTCGGCAAGCTCAACAGACACAGGTCTGTCTGATCACCATCTCCTCATGCTCAACATTTCCCTCTCTAACAATAACCCTTCCTTCAAAATTAAAATAATGAAACGTTTTTTCAATACAAAAATACAGCCAACTTTCAGACAATGCTAAGTACTGAAAATTGGCAGTCGCTGTCCCTTCCTGGAAATGTGGACGAACTCCTCTCAAGATTTCCCTTCCACATTCCTATGTCATTTTAACAAATCATTTCCGCTAAAAAGTTGTCCTCTTACTAAACCTAAAGTCAACCCCTGGATCTCGCACGATCTGCGATGTGAAGCCCAGACCTTGAGATCCCTCCATTCTAAACTGAAGTTTTTTGAACACCCAATACATAAAGAACAATAAACGTGACTTAAAAAAGTCCCATGCTAAAAATATACGTCAAGCTAAACTTCACTATAATGACTCCAAAATCTCTGAATCTAGGAACACCTCAAAAGCAATTTGGTCCATGATCAAATCACAGACCACTGCTCTAAACCCAAATGCGACCTCACGCTAACCATTAATGGTGAAGTTATATCAGATGCATCTTCTCAATGCGAACTTTTTTATGAATTCTTCATCAACTCATGTAATATTGGTAAAACCAATGTGCCAATCAATACTCCCCTCCTCGTAAACCCTTGCCACCTCCGTTAGGCCATACCATCTTTCTCTATCCTACCACTCCTCTTGAAGTTTGCTATGGTAATTAGGAAATTTGGTTCCAAACACTCATATGGACTAGATGAAGTGCCAGGCTCTCTTCTCTATCCAAGTGTACGGACTTTCTCTCTGGCCCACTAGCCTACATTATTAACCGATCCTTCTCTGAAGGCATTTTCCCCTCCAAGCTAAAGGCAGCAAAAATTATACCTATTTATAAACACAAAGGTAAAACATCTGAAATGACAAACTATCGTCCCATCTCCCTCCTTTCATCTTTTTCCAAAATATTTGAATATATCATGCACGATCGTCTAATATCATTTCTAAATCACCACAACATTATCTCCCCTAGTCAACACGGTTTCTTGAAAAACAAATCCACCACCAGTGCAATCTACAGTTTTCTGTCCCCCCTCTATTCTGCTCTCGACAAAGGCGACCAAGCTGTAGGATTGTTCTACGACATGACCAAGGCTTTCGACACCATTGATCACAAAATTCTTCTCGACAAACTACATTCTTACGGTATCCGTGGGGTAGCTCTCTATTGGATTTCCTCTTTTTTGTCTGGCCGTACCCAAGTAGTGGAACTCCAAACATCTAATAGTCAATCCGTCACCACAACCCGCTCTAAACCTCTGCCAATAGTCTGCGGGGTTCCCCAGGGATCAATTTTGGGACCATTAGCCTATATCCTTTATGTCAACGACCAGTCCGCCTACTTAAAAGAGGCACTCTCACCAATATGCTGATGACTCCAGCCAACTGCTGAAACTACCCAAACTCCAACCCCTTCAGGACCTTCCCCCTTAATAAACAATCAAATTACGTTAATGTCATCATACTGCCTCGGCAAACAACTCACCGTCTCACGCTCTAAAACTGTTTATCTATACTTTCACGCCCCTTATAGGATCCCTACTGCCAGTCCCCTTGTTCGTCTTGACTCTGATACTATCCCCGCGCTCACACAGTCAAAGTCCTAGGCTTGCACTAACTGATAATCTAGACTGGTCCATCCATGTAAACCACGTTGCCAGCAAAATATTATCTGGCTGCTACTCAATCAGAAAGCTCAAACAAAAAATTCACCCCCACATCCTATTGCTAGTTTACTTTGCACACATTCACTCTCACTTATCATATGGCCTGCTATTTTGGGGAGCTTCCCTCCATGCGAACAGAATATTCATTCTCCAAAAGAGAGCGGTTCGTATCATAGCTGGTGTCTCCAGAAGACACTCATGTAGAGAACTTTTCAAGGAACTTGGTATTTTTACTCTAGCATGTACCCTTATCCAATCAGCCGCATTATTCGTTCACACCAACCGTAAACTCTTCCATCTAAATGCTTCTGTGCACTCCCATAACACTAGAGCCAACCTTCACATACACAGGCCCTCCCACAATCTGCGCCTCTTTGCACAAGGCCCTGAATATCTATCTTCCACCCTCTACAATAAGCTCCCTGACCACATCAAAAACCTCTCCCACCCAGTCTTCCTTTAAACATAAGTTGAAATCATATCTTACAGCAAACAGCTTTTACTCCATCAATGACTACCTCTCCATGTAAATATTTGCAGTTAATTCATTTTTTCATTATAATATTTACAAATTATCTAGAGTATAACCACAAACAAGCACTGTAATTTAAAATTTTCAAATGTTCCCTTAGCCGAAATGATGTAACAAACTTCTATATATAATATGTGCTTACACGCTTCCTTGGATTGTGCAGGTATATAAGACACATTCTGCTGTACATCCTCCAATTGCTGTTTTCTGTGCCATCAGCAATTCTCATCACAATATCACATCAATATTGCTTTATATCCAACTTTTCTTTATTCTATATGAATTCTTAATCTAGTAGGGCATTCTATTATTTTGCATCTACTTTACTTTAACATAAACACTAATCAATCAATCATCACACACAATTATATATTATAGACACATTCTACTGTACATCATTGCTGTTTTCTGTGCCATTAGCAATTCTTATCACAATATCATATCAATTATTGCTTTATATCCAATTTTTCTTTATTCTATATGAATTCTTAATCTAGTAGGGCATATTTTGCATCTACTCTACTTTACCATAAACACTAATCAATCAATCAATCATCATATATATACTAGACACATTCTCCTGTACATCATTGCTGTTTTCTGTGCCATCAAAAATTATTATCACAATATCACATCAAAAATTGCTTTATATCCAACTTTTCTTTATTATATATGAGTTCTTAATCTATAGTAGCGCATGCTATTGTTTTGCATCTACTCTACTTTAACATAAACTTTGTGTTTATCATTATTAATCAATTAATGAATCATCATATATATATATATATAAATATATTTTAGACGAAGAAGGCAAGATTCTACGTGAGGCACTGCTCAGTAATGGTTTCCTAACCGGTTGTTCCACAAGGCTGGAAAAGAAGAACCAGAGCAGAGAAACTCAAGTCGATCCAGTAAACAAACCAAGAGCCACTGCATATTTGCCATATGTTCGAGGGGCCACCGACCGAATTTTTGGCAAACTACTGGCTATTGAAAAATCAAGACGGTCTTTTCGACAGATAGAACCTTAGGCGAAATGATTGGTAGCCACAAAGACAAGATTCATTTGAGGGTTGGGCGTCTACGAGATTCCGTGTGGAGACTTGTTCGCAGACATATGTGGACAAACTGGTCGAAATATGTCGATGCGTCTACAGGAACACAAACTCGCCGTCAACAAGATGGAAACAAACATTGCTTTGGCACAACATGCAGAAGGAGGGTCATTCATTGATTTGACGGAATGAGGCCTCTTGCCATGGTAAGCCATCTATCTAGTCGAATCGTCAAGAGGCAGTAGAAATTGAGAAGCGCCCACTCAATCTTAACAAACGAGACGATGCAAGCGTTTGGCTCAATCGTGGAAGCCTGCTTTGATTGAGAGGTAGTCAAAAAGCGGTATAGCGGCTGATAGAGTGCCTGAAGTTCTAGACGAACGTGGGACGGTCCGGACGGACCCAACCATCTTGTCTAGAAATTTGGAACCAGCAGAATGACTAGAAGTCATACGCAGCTCTTGAAAAGTATGAGACTGAGCCGCCTGTGGTACCAAGACATGAAGACAGCGATAGGCCTGCTAGAATGGTAACAAGAAGTCACACTCACAATGCAACCAAGTGATTTGATTTTAGGTTCACTGCAATTGGATCTTTGTAATTTTCTATGTTTGCAAGGTAGTGTGTTTTTTGTTTCTATTTGTTTATTTTTATAATGCTGTTGTGGTTGTATTGAAGTTTTTGTTTTTAACCTTCCCTTGAAAATGGAAACATAGTTTTTCTGAAACGTTGGGATTAAAGTTATTTTTTTATAATACTGTGCGTGATTATTTACCGTAAAGATACTTAAAACATTAACCATGGATCACGAAAGCTTAAGACAAAACATATATACATATGTATATCAATATTATTAATCATCATACATATCAATATCAATATCCATATCAATTATCATTTATGCTTTATATTCAACTATTCTTTCTTCTAACACTGTGTTTATCATTATAATTACAATCACTTTTATTATTAATTATTATTAATTATAGACTATTCACTTTCTCTGCAAAGAGTTATACTTGTACACTGTACTAGTCTAAGTGAATAAAAATATCTATCTATATTCGGGTCTTTACTATTTTACTATTTATTTCCTCCACGTCGTGGTCGTCTTCGTCTGTTTCATCATCCGTCCGTGTTGTCATTGTCGTCGCCGTCGTGGAGGTAGTCAAAGGGAAGGGGGAAGTTTCCCGAAGATGACCATGAGCTCGTAATTAGTTTCAGGGTAAAAAACTTTTCTAATCACGGGCAAAACCACGAGCAGGTTGCGAGTTGGAATGCGCTCCTAGCCCTTGCTGATCAGAACCAGCCAAGTGTAGAGGGAGGAAACCACACTGATGTACCTGTACCAAACGTACAAATGTATACAAATCGACAATGAAAATAAACAAGTGAATAAAACAACGTGCTAAGAAATATGGCGTATGTGCAGCAAAGACAAAATATAGTATCGGTTGGATTGAAAAATGTCTTTGGCTGTAATGAAATGTAAGTAGTAAGTTCGAAATAAATATTATGAAATATTAACGCACGTTCAACATTTTAAGTCAATTCGTTTTTACGTTTATGCGTTTGATTAAATTTCAGGGTTGGAAAAAGATGGGAAAACGGTGTGGGTGACAGGCAATGGAAATGAAGGAACGCCCTAAGGACGCACACGGACCCAGGTACCGGCTTGATGCCCATTCTCACGATAGCCAGTACACAGGAAGACCCTCCCACTTTAACTGGGTAAACAAACAAACAAGGGATTTCAAGATCTCGCTGACTCTTACGATGTTGGCAGTTACCTAGAGGTTAATCCGGCAATTCTTAATAATAACCCACCTGTTTCTGTTCGGGATTATGTTCGGAGACGTCGGTCACGCAGAAAATAAAGACATTATTACACCGGAAGACGATCTTAAAAAAATCTTCTTCAGTGGAAAATATATCATATTTTTTAAATCATTTTAATAAGCTACCTGAGAGTATAAAACCAAACCAAATGAAGTATTCAAAGGGATCTTAATATAATAATAAAATAATATAAAGAAATGAAGGTCAAATGGTCAACGACGACAAAGATTTGAGCGAAGATCAAGTACCATTAAGCAAAGGAGACTTCGAGGAACTCGTTTTATGGTTCAAAAACTTGTTTAAAAATATAGAATTATTTAAGATGGAGATGAAGTAGTTCAAGTTAAAGATTAGATGAACTTGAATTATTTTGATTAAATGATTTAAATGATCAGACAGATTTGCTTTATTTTGTTTGATATTGAATCGAAGAAAACGATCATGATTGCCGACTGTCGCATTTAATTTAATCGCATTTAAATTCCCTACAAGGAAATATATGCCATTGTTTCTAGGTCTTGACGTTTAAGCTGCCGAAAAAGCTAAATTTCAAGGCTCGAATTGATTATTGTCACGCATTTCCGCAAATACATGGATTTTCAGCAAACAAGTTTGCAGAGATTACGAACCACGACGTGGTTTTTGAAATCGCAGTTAATTTCCCCACATAGAAAATATGATAGATTGGATGTTGGCTTTTACGTCTCATATTTATGCAACTTGCTAATCGAGACAAGGGAGACTTAAGTGATGGAGCGGGGGGCCACGGGGTGGACAGAGGCCTGTGCTGGTCAGAACAGCCACAGCATATATGGGGAGGGCAGGGTACGCCCCACGTCCTGGTCGTCTCCGTCTGTGTCCATCATCCGTCCGTTTGTCTTGTCGTCGCCGTCGGGGAGGTAGTCAAAGGAAGGCCCTGACGACGACCACAGATTGGATTGGATATTTGCTTTACGTCGCGCTTATTTATGCAACTTGGCTAATCGAGAGAAGGGAGGGTCGTAAGGGATGAACGCGGGGGAAGGCTGGACAGGTACAGGCCTGTCTGGTCAGAACCAGCCACAAGCATATGGGGAAGCAGGGTTCCCCCACGTCGTGGTCGTCTCCCAGCCTGTGTCATCATCCGTCCGTGTTGTCATTGTCGTCGCCGTCGTGAGGTAGTCAAAGGGGAAGGGTTCCCGACGACGACCCGAGTCTCGCCATTAGTTCAGGGAGTGAAACTCCCCTATTCACGGCCAACCGCGAGAAGGTGTCGATTGGATTTGATAGAGCTTCGCAATTTGTTTCAGGAGTGAACTCCCCTATTCACGGGCCAAAACGCACGAGAAGGTTCCGAGTAGGAATTTGGGTAAACTGTAATTACTATTCAGTAATTGACCTCAAAAAATGCATACTTACAAGTCAAAGTGAGTTGAGACCTCATCAAAGTATCTGACTATTAACCTCATAAATGACTTATCATTACAATAAAAATGAATTTATGGCTGGAATGGAGGTACACTTCTGATTCAGCGCATGTATAATAAGGAAATAATTAAAGGGATACCAGGAGTTACCGTGTATCATCGATGATCTTCTTTAGGGGGCGCAAACAAAAAGGAAGCAAAACGCAGACTTTTCTAATTGCTACCCGTGACCTACTAGTCTCTTCTTGACCTTGATAACTGTGCAGGGCATGACTGCATAATTTATACTGAGCATTATTTATGCAATATATTTCGTCGATAAAGGATCAATACTTGTTAGTGGAGACAATAAGCTCCGGTCATGTAACAATTGTGGCAAATCTTGAAGCAAGCTATGAACATTTGTGAATCATTAAAAATGTTCACTAAGAACATTTTTGAGAAAATTAGACAGGTCATCAGAGACCATTTTCTACATTATCCATGCTTGTCTTTTTCTAGTGCTTACATGAGTTCAGGTCTCCATCCTCGGCATAGCCCCCTGTTAATGCACTTATGACCATCATGGACCTGAGAAAACACGGACGACAACGGCCTATCCAAAGGTTTGGACTTTACACCGACATTTATTATTTAATATAGTTAATAGTGTTTCAATCAAGTTTTTATGACTGAACAGAATAGAAAGTTAATAATAACCTTCCGCAGTGTGTCTACATGTTTTGCAGCTCTTAAGATTTTTTTTTGGGATTGGATATTGCTTTACGTCTCCAATATTTTAATGCGACTGGCTAATCGGCGAAGGAGGAGTAGGGATGACGTGGGGGGGACAAGGGTGGACAGGCCTGTGCAGTCAGAACCTAGCCACAAGCATATGGGGAGGGCAGGGGTTTTTCCCCCACGTCGTGGTCGTCCACAAGGGGGGGGGGGGGTCTGTGTCACTCATCCGTCGTGTTGTCTTTGTCCGCCGTCGGGAGGTATCAAAGGGGAAGGGGTTCCCCGACGACGACCCACGAGCTCGCCATTAAGTTTCGGATTGAAACTCCCGCTACTCACGGCCAAACCGGCATAAGGTGTCGAGTTTGGAATTTGGAAGGCCGTCAGCTCTTATAGACGTCATTTGTGGACCGGCTTCAAACAAGGAACGCATTCATATACGGTTTAAGAACAGTAAGCTTCATGTTATGACGTTGAATTTGAAGCACGACGGCCGAACAAGACGCGGCCTACTTCATTACACAATATGGAACGGGCTCCATGAAGCAGAATTGGGAGAATGCGATGTTTTTAGTTTGGTTTTCTTGTAACTAGATGTATTAGTATGGGATTGTTTGTTCTTGATTTCGATCAAGATTCAAGATCGAGCAGACTTTAGGCCGAAAGTCTCCTAAAAAACGAATCACTTTTTAATCATAGGATCTCGCCACCAGATTACTGTATCTAATCACAGCCTCCGATTGCCCCTGTCTGGTTAGGCCAACTTGCGAACTTGTACTCGTATGAGTTGCAGCCGGTTATTTTGTTGAACGTCACTCGTGGACGCCGTTTTGTGTGTTTGTGTGTGTGTGTTTTTTTTATTTATTTAATTATTTTTTATCATTGAACGCGATAGGGACAGAGAAAAGATTCCAAAAGGCTATTTTTCTCAAAACGAGAAACAAAAAGAACATAAATGTGCGGAACATCAAAAATGACTTAAGGCTCATTCAAACCAACTTAGGCTCTACTTATGCAGCTAACTAGCCTCTAACTTTAGGTTGCTGTTCTGATAGATATTTTTAGGCCGCTAACGTTAAACAGTGCCACTGCCTCCTAGTAGTTGCTCGTGCCGAGTGCTTTACAGCCATACCGTCGCCTCTAACTTTAGGTGGCTGTGCATGATTAGATGTTTTTAATTAACCAATCCAACACAGATTTGCAGTGTTTACTTTTAATCGCGCCATATGCTTGACGATACAATAACATTCAGCTTCTAAGTAGGCCTAGCCTAGCTCTACTTAGGTATCATGATAGAATTGATTTACCTATAGAACTGTACAGTTTTATTAACAATAATGGATGGTAAAAATAATAAACGTATTTATTTAAGACAACGTTACGGAAGCCTTACATAACCTCACATGGCCTAGCCCCTAGCTGGGGGCTAGGCTAGTACCGCAATAAACGTTAATAATACTGACGGTCAGGTTGACAATATTCTGCCCAATCGATAGCAAATGTTTTCTTTTATATTCTTATCTTTTGTATAAAGACGAAGATTTTTACATATAGCAGTGGCCTTTTCATGAATTCGTTCAATACTTTTCACGACAAGTAGCTGATGTTTCTTGGGATCCATTTTTGCTGTTTTGTTTACGTTTTCAATCGGATATGACCGGAATTGTCGGCTCGAGTCTCTCTCTTGATTGGTTAAAACTTAATGTTAAGTTAGCTGCTAAGTAAACCTTGGAGTTTGCAAACATTCGGTTGCTGATAAATGTAAGTTTAAAGCTAAGTTTGGGTCATGAACATACGGGTTGTGTTTCCATACGACAAACCTTTAGTGAGCTAAGTTAGCTACTAAGTTGTTGTGAATGGCCCTTAGAGGATATAATGAGAAACAAAAGAATAAAATTAACTAGGAAGAGCCCGATGGGCCTTCTTCCTTTTCGGTCTAGATACTAAAACCAAGGAGAAAATTCCATTAACAATGTTAGGGTTGGTGTACAAACCCTATCGGTCACGTAAAGAAACAAGGTTTTTACAGGGCCAGTGCCTACAGAATAGGAGCTCCCATCAAGGACGGAGCAAAGCGCCTCTTCCATCACACCACTTGACATCCAAAGCCATCTATCGTCCTCGCCCAAGTGCCAAGCATACTCCCTTGATGAGTCGGGACTTCAGACGGGCTTTGAGAACCCTTCCTAGGAGACGGCGCCATGCCGTCTTTGAAAAGCAGACTAGTAAGCCTGTTAGACCGTGCTCGTAAACAACACAGGAACGAAGTTACAGATCGATTTAACCGATAGTGGAGGGTTGTCCGGGCCAGAACCCGACCACACAAATCTGCGGAGAGACAACCTAGGGCGTCCCAAGATGCTCCTTCTGCGGAAGTCGCCATTGCCACTGGGTAGGCCTGCCGACAGGGACACCACACATGTGCCGCGCCGACCCCTCCCCCAGGCACCAGGCACGGCGGGAGGCGACCAAACCTGCATGAAATAGGAAAATGGGGTTCGGCTAGACGGTTCTTGTTGATAGCGCCACACCACCTCGGAATCTATTCCCTCAAAAGAGCTAGTGGGCGGGCTAGGCCTTACCATTATTATGCAAATCATTGGACCATTGACCCTCTGTCGGAAACCGTCTATGCCGAGCCCCTTCACCATGTCAAGCAAGGATAGTACTCCTGTTGGTTTACGGATTAGAGGGACCCCACATGCCAGATAGCGGCGGACGGTAGAAGAGCGATGGTGGCTAGGGTTCAATACCCGGATCTCTTGACCCCCACGAAAGCGGAGGTCACAAAAAGCCCGGATCCTGTTTCCCGTTCGATCCTACAGGGCCTTCGCGTGTACGACAAGGCAGATTGTCGAAGCCTCTAGTGAAGTCACGTCTACCCACTGCATCACCTACGAGTAAGGTCCCCGAAAGTCCCACATCCCAGTGCAGACCAGGATGGAATAAACGGGTGGTCGCTGTAGGGATCAGTGAGGTTCAGCGTGCGAGGGATTCACGCATGCCCCGACAGTAGGTGGAAGTTTCTTGGCTTTGGTTCAGGGAGAACCAAGCAACCAGAACCGGGCGGGGAACTCGGACGTTGCTCCTGATTGATTGATTAAATATTGCTTTACGTCTCATATAATTTATGCAAACGTGGCTAATCGATACGAAGGGATGGACGTAAGTGATGACGCGGGGGGGACAAGGGGTGGACAGGCCTGTGCTGGTCAGAAACCAGCCACAAGCATATGTGGAGTGCAAGGGTTCCCCCACGTCGTGTCGTCTCCCTCTGTGTCGATCATCCGTTCCGTGTTGTCATTGTCGTCAGGCACCGTCGGGGAGGTAGTCAAGGGAAGGGGAAAGTTTGCCCGACAGACGACCAAGATCTCGCCATTAGTTTCAGGGGAAGAATTACCCTAATAACGAGCCCAACCACGAGAAGGTTTCGAGTTAGAATTGATGGCCCTGAGGATAGTTGAAGTTAATGAAGATGAGTTTAATGGTGTGGCTGATAATTATATTGTTTTATTTTTAATTTTGTTTAATTGCAAAAAAATGATAGTGATGCGACCGCCCGTCTTTATGTGCACAGTTAGGGTACAAAGTTAAAACGAACACAAGGCGTACTTGCTCGCGATCTAGAAGCGTGTAATTTAATAGATTGCACACATTGGCGATGGCACTCATATCAAAATACGATACACACCCATATAACTTAGAAGTAGTTTAGTTAGTTAGTAGTAAGTTGTAGTTTAGGGCACAAACAGTAAAGTTATCAGTGCCGTTAAATTTTCTGATTGCTTAATATATATGAATTTCAATTGATTTTAAAGGTTTACTTTTCGTAAGAAATTAATAACATTTATCGCTTGTCGTGATTGGGGGGGATTGATTGATTGGATATGGCAAATAATTCCAGTGAGGCTTCCATGATACCTGAAAAGGACATATGTGAAGACAACTAGTCGGCAGAACATTAAGGGCACTGTTTATGAAATCAAGATGGGGCCTTGATGTTCATGCGCCTCAAGACTCACAAGAAGATCACCTTACAATTGTTAGTTGGTTTGGGGTTTTAGGGCAAAAACATTAAAGTTATCAGTGCCCATCAAATTTTTTGTTCACTAAATATATATGAATTTTCAAAGGAATTTAAAAAGGTTTACTTTACGCAAGAAATTATAACATTGATCGCTTATCGTGAGTGTGTCCTGATAACATTTCTTCTGAGGGGAAGGTTTTTAATTTAAAATCTTTTCTATCACTTCTATTTGTGTACAGGTTTTCTTAAACGTTGTAGGGGGGGGGGGGGTTTTTTTTTTTATAGTTAAAACTTCGCCACAACTACACATCACAAAGGGAGGACCTTCCGCCTCTTAGAAGATACAATGAGGAATATGTGTGCCCGATTGCGTTAAACGAGCCAGAACACGTCTTATAAGGCAACCCATACAGAAACGAAGCCAAACCCTAGAGAACCGCTCTTCCTCTATGACAGGACTATAAGCATGAACCCAAGCAAATAGGGCTGATGGTTTATGACCTCATAAGCACTTAAATGTATCGTATTTCTAAATCTTTTTAAATTATTTTTGTTGGCCTGCTTTGTTATCGTCCTTTTGGGGGGGGGGGGGGTGTTTCTTTGTTAATGTTTTCTAAATGACATTTTGTTTATAATATTAATCTCTGATAACGGAATTCCAATTGAATTCCGAACTCACGTTAAGAAGTAATTGATTGATTGGATATTTCTAAACGTCTCTATTTATGCAATTTGCTAATCGAACAGAGGCAGGGACGTACGGGTGACCGCGGAGGGTCAAGGGGTGGGACAGGCGCTGGCTGGTCAGAAACCAGCACAAGCGGAAATGGTGAGGGCAGGGGTTCCCCCACGTCCGTGGTCGTGCTCCGTCTGTGTCGTCATCCGTCCATGTTGTCATTGTCGTCCCCCCCCCCCCCCCCCCGCCGTCGGGGAGGTAGTCAATGGGAGGGAAAGTTCCCCGACGACGACCCAGAGCTCACCATTAGTTTCGGGTAGTAAAACTCCCTTAATCACGAGCCCAAACCCACGAGAAGGTTGCGAGTTGGAATTTTGATTGATTGATATTGCTTAACGTCTCATATTTTATGCAACTTGGCTAATCGAGACGACGGTGACAAGGGGTGGACAGCCTGTTGCTGGTCAGTAACCAGCCACAAGCTTATGGGGAGGGCTGGGGGTTCCCCCCTTTTTCGAGGGTCGTCTAGTCTGTGTCCATCATCCTTCCGTGTTGTCATTGTCCGTCGCCGTCGAGAGGTGTGTCAAAGGGAATGGAAAAGTTCTCCGATTTGAATTGGATATTGCTTAGGTCTCAGATGTATGCACTTGGTTTATATAGACCATAGAGGGACGTTTAGGGATGACGCGGGGGGACAGGGGTGGACAGGCCTGTGCTGGTCCAGAACCACCACATAGCAATATGAGGACAGGGGTTCCCCCACGTCGTGGTCGTCTCCGTCTGTGTCATCATCCGTCTGTGCTGTTTTTGTCGTCGCCGTCGTGGAGGTAGTCAAATGGAAGGGGTCTCCCCGACGACGACCCAGAGCTTCACAATTTCTTTCAGGGAGAAAAACTCCCCTAATCATGGACCAAACCACGAGAAGGTTGCGAGTTGGAATTTGATGGCGCCTTGGAATTTGAGAAACAGACGAATTATCTATATTTTTGAAATACTTAATTAAAATGTCCGAAATGACATTGAGTTATTAATTACAGGTCTTTGAATAACTTGTCCAATTAAAAGATGAATCTCAAGATCTCCCTAACACTAAAGCCTAGGCCCAACATCACCCTGCACAGTCCTGTTTTCGGCGGAAAAAAAACACCATTTTGAGTTAGTTAGTTATTGGGGTTTAGGGCACAAAACGTAAAGTTTCAGTTCCCATCGATTTTCCCTGATTGCTAAATATTTATGAATTTCAAATTGATTAAAAAGGTTTACTTTACGTAAGAAATTAATAACATTCTCGCTTGTCGTGGAGTTGATTGATTGATTGGATATTGCTTTACGTCTCCATATTTATGCAACTTGGCTTTATCGAGGACGAAGGAGGGACGTTAGGGATGACGCTGGGGGACAATGGTGGACATGCCTGGTGCTGTCAGAACCATCACAGACGCATATGGGGAGGGCAGGGGGAGTTTCCCCCAGTCCGTGTCGTCTCCGTCCCTGTGTCATCATCCGTCCGTGTTTGTCTTTGTCGTGTCGTCGCCGTCGGGGAGGTTGTGCAAAGGGAAGGTTCCCCGACGACGATCCAGAGTCGCCATTAGTTTCAGAGAGTGAAACTCCCCTTTTACGGGCCAAACCGCGAAGAAGGTGTCGAGTTGGAATTTGAAGCCCTGTGAATTGATAATTTTGGTGTGATTGAATTGATAAATTTGGTGTGAATAATAATATACCGTTTGCATTCATTAGCATAATTTAATTTAATTAGACTATATTTAAAATCATGCGTGGGGGCCCCCCAAAAACGAAAAAAAAAAACAAAAAAAATGCTTTGAACAACACATATGTTTGCTCTAGGAGAGCTGCTAATCGATGTTCCAATATTTCTTAATTGTGTTCCATTATATTAACTGATTTGAACATTACTTTGTAAAATATAACTTCAGTTTAACAGTTGCTGAAGAAAAATGCTAGCAGTTTGATATGGTCAACCTTGACATGTTTTAGAACAAACTATTATTGATTGACTGAATAAATAAGTAATTAAACTAAGATTAAATTTTAAATCCAATGAAAATTGACCGAAAAAAAGATAAAAAATTTGGTATCTTATTGTAGTGTTTAATTTATAGCTTTTACTTTTTTATAATTAAATTGATTTTATTAATTGCGATGGCGAAGCGAAGACTTCAATTTCACCGACCCCCAAAAATTAGGCTTGGGTGGTTTTTTCCTGTCTGTTTGTTAACTCTCTAACAGGCAACGGCTTATCCCGATCTTGATGAAAATTGGGAGGGGGACATTCGAAATGTTCTGAACTTAGAGTGTATTGTTTTTTGGGTAACAATCGAAGAAATATAACTCATGATATCGTACTTTTACGATTTTTTTCGATTTTTAGTGCGAATAATTTCGTGACATTTGGGCCGATTTGACCAAACGGTGGGGCTAACATCGTTCTATTTTCACATGGACTAAGGTTATGGTGATGTATTGCTTTTTAAAAGAAAAAGTTAAAAAGTTAGACAAAGCATAGAATTAAGGTTTTTAATAAGAGTTTTTAAGGTTTATAATAACAATTGAAAGTAGAAATAGAACTTGACTACAATCACCAACAATGCGTTCAAAAGGACTAGATAAGTAAATAGATCCCACTCAACCTAAAACTTTCTCCAAAAAAAAAAAACAAAGCTCATTTTGATAACGCGACGGGACTTAAGTGTTTTTTCTTAGTAACTATTCATTAAATTTCACTTTTAAGTCAAATCATTATGTTGTATGCATTATTTGCTTGCTTAAATACCGTCGCTTGACCACATCTCAGTTTAGTAATATCCCCCCCCCTTTGGGGGATTATCGTAATTTTATTGAATTAATCTAAGTAAAAATAATTACTGCTTATTTATAAGATATATCTTTGGGGCGCATAACTTTTTGGATTTTTAAGCACATTCGAATTAGTCAATATGCCAAATTTTCGTGCTTGTTCACATTTTGCACTTATTAATAGACATCTTTATCTCACTATTACATGTTCTTGTTGGAGTCGTGTCGAGGTTGCATCGAACCTCTGGAAGCACGCGGGCTTGTTGAATGGAGCCTGTACGATTAGCGACGTAATTCTACTCTCCAAACACAAATACCACCGTCTGACCAGCCTCTCTGCTATTGGTAAAGTTCGACAACGTACCAAGGGCCATTCTTTATCATCCCAATGTTATGACATTATGCTCTGTCTCTAGATTTGGAACTGAAAGACCAGTTAATGTACTCGACACACACATCTCCTTACAACTAGCATGGTCCCTGAGTACTTTCATAAATGCCTAAGGAATTACTCTTGATTCCAGTCAGTGTGGGACTTGGCTCCAAAGAGTTTTCTGTAGACATGAGTTTCGTTGCTGTGTCTAGAGTAAGAGCTTTGACAGATGTGTAAATAAATCCATCCCGTTCATTCGAGAGAATAAACTCTCCCCGATTATCTAGATCATTACAACATAGAAATCTTGGAGCCAAACAAGGTCTTACGGTCAATGGCTTTTTGGACCAAAAGATGCGCCTATGAACAACGGCCCACAACAGAAGTGGCTACTACCAACAACTTTACAATTCCATGAAACACATGACCCTGACAATGTTTTATTTGTCCCGGATGTCTGCGCGACAATTTTCGATATTAACTCAGCAAAAGTTTCGACCATGGAATCAAGAAGATGAGTAATGGCGGACGAATTGTCCGGAGGAACGTCTCGCTCTCACACTCAAGTAATGTATTGAATTTTTTTCTTTATTGTTCACTCAGGACATTCAAAAGAAATAACAGAGCTATGAAATTACAAATTTCAATGGGGGTTTCACATTGGTTAACATAAAATAATACGTAACTATTACTATTATGAAAATGTTATTTTTTATTGTTTGTTTAGAGAAGAATTTTTATATAATAAATTGTAGTAAAATATTACTACCGGTACTATTTCAAATAATATTTACTTAACTGTAGTTCATTGTTGTATTGCCTTTATGTTATTACTAGTAGATTTATTTTAATTGCCCTATGCAAAACAGTTATTAAACTAAACAAGGTTGGACAAGAATTTTTTTTTTAAATGTTCATGGTAATTAATAATCCTCGTACACAATGTTCTTTAATGATTGGATTTTGCTTAACGTCCTCATATTTGTGCAACTAGGCTAATGCGAGACGAAGGAGGGACGTAAGGGTGACGCGGGGGGGACAAGGGTGGACAGGCCTGTGCTGGTCAGATCCAGCCATCAAGCGTATGGGAAGGGCAGAGGTTCCCCCACGGTCGGTCGTCTCCGTCTGTGTCATCATCCTCCCGTGTTGTCTAGCATCACCACCCCGCACTCAACAATTGCCAAAGGCCAAGTAACAAACAACTAATCATAACAACGACAACACAACAACAAAAAACCGAGCCGAGTGATAGTTCTCGACTCCAACACCCCCCTATATCGTCCCCGGCCACGCGCATTCCGCGAAGTGGTACAGCCCCTCCAAAACCAAAACTGAACAATTTTCTCATACAAAACCGTCATAACGGAATAACAATTAATCAAGTCATCAAATCAATAAGTAAGTTCAATAGATAAAAGGACGAAGGTTATAAAGTAAATGGGCCGATAAGGAACGGACAATATATAATATTGATTTAATTAAATAGGCCTGATAAGCCATAAGAACATTAGCCCATAAGAACATAATCTTTAAGGGAGGACACAGTGAAAAAGGCGGTGAATAAACGAAATAGTAACATAAAATAAAATGTTTTTATGCTTTATATAGTCTAATAATTAAAAAAAAAAAAAAAAAATTAAGCTTTTTTAATTTAGTGTTTTTTTTTAAACTGGTACCGGTATATATTATATATATTGTATTTTTTTGTATAATTATATGATATATAATTTCTTTACGTTTACATAGTTTTTTTATACATATTATAATTACTTATAAATGTACATTTATATTTTGATATACATTTTTTTATAAAATATATTTATTAATTATTAATTATTTTAATATAATAGTGCATATAATATGTAATTTGTAATTTACGGTTCATTGTTCATTATCTCCGATCTTTTTAAACTACGCATTACATATTTGGGAAACAAATATTTCCTGAAACATTTGACCAAATGAGCTGATTTTTTTATGGTGGCTCATACTGACGATTTACCTACAAACTGGTGTTGGAAATCGGAATTGGTATAGATTAATTAATATTTACTCCTATGGGAAAATAATTTGTAAGATATTATTTTGTCATATATTTATATTTATTTTGATGACGTGCCCAAATCAAAATTATATAAGTTTGAAAAACCTAAAACCCATAACACAAGATTGTAAATGCAGAGCCAATAGAAAGATTTTAAAATTAATTTGAGACTTCTATGTTTAAAGGGTATAGAAATGACGATTTTCCCTAGCATTGACAGTTTTTAAGGTGTTTTAGGGTTTTTTAGGGGTTGAAAAGTTGAAAATTGGGAATAGTTTGGTATAGTTTTCAATTTGTTTGTTGTTTTCTACCTATCCCAAATTTTCAATGACATTGCATTAAGGCATAGAATTTGGGAATTTTCACGCTGTCTCATTAATTTTGTGCAACTAGGCTAATTCGAGGACGAAGGAGGGACGTAAGGGTGACGCGGGGGGACAAGGGTGGACAGGCCTGTGTCTGGTCCGATCCAGCCACAAGCATGAAGTTTTTGTATTTGTGAGGCAGAGGTCCCGCCACGTCCGTGGTGGTCTCCGTCTGTGTCAGTCATCCGTCCGTGTTTGTCTTTGTCGTCGCCGTCGAGGAGTTAGTCAAGGGAAGGGGTTCCCCGACGACGACCATACTCTCCATTAGTTTCAGGATTGAAACTCCCTATTTCACCGGGCCAAACCGCGGAAGGTGTCGAGATGGAATAGATTAGTTTGGATTGGATATTGCTTTACGGTCTCATATTTTATGCAACTTGGCTAATCGAGACGAAAACGGGAGGGACTAATGGGATGACGCGGGGGGACAAGGGTGGACATGCCTGTGCTGGTCAGAACCAGCCACAAGCATATGGGGAGTGCAAGGGTTTCCCCAACGTCCCCGTGGTCGTCTTCGCTGTGTCATCATCCGCCGTGTGGTCATTGTCGTCGCCGTCGGGAGGTAGTCAAGTGGAAGGGGTTTCCCGACGACGACCCAGACTCGCCATTAGTTTCGAGTAGTTGAAACTCCCCTATTCAACGGGCAAACCGCGAGAATGTGTCGAGTTGAAATGTGAGGCACGAGAAAAAATGAAAGAATAACATCACGATTGTTTTTTCTCCAGTGTTGTGAAATGGAATCTTCGCTTTGCCCATCCAATAAATTTACTACATCTCCTTCTTTGGCTCTGTCCTTCTTTAATCCTTGTTCATACATGTTTCACACTTGTTAATCTTACTTACCATCGCTCCAAAAATCATACCTTTCCAACACCGAGTACTCTTTGTGGTGTAATGTAACAGTTGTAACATCTCAAATGTTTTATGTGAAATGAGAATATTTATAATTAACTTATACATAAATATAGGCCTGCTTACGAATCCATAACTTACATTGCAAGAGCGAAGGCGAACGAGATGATTTGTTATAGTTTTCCAAAGAACTGTTGCTGAACAACCAAGTCCAGAAGTTGCCACCAGATTGGATATTTTATCGAGAGCTCGACACGCAATAACTTCAATCGACCAAAATTCAATTCATACCTGAATCGCACGACGACGTGAGGAAACTAAGGTGGCGTCAACCAGTTAGGTCATATTGCCCTCTATTGATATTGAAAAGTTGATGAAGATGTGTTAATGATGTATTTGATAATAGATTGTTTCTTGTGGTGTATATAAGAGCAATAAAATGATAATAGTATAAAGAAAAGTTATTAATTTGAATTATAATCATATAAGAAGGAAATGTGTTATGATTTTAATCTTTTAAGAACTTCAGGATTGAAGTCGGTCACCCGATTTATTCTTGATGAATCCCAGCCGCATTTACAAAGCGATGAGTCGGCTTGCATTTCTTTGTTTATACAGGTAATTAACTTTGTGTTATTCGAGCTTGCTTACTAAAAGGGACCTGTTCAAGATAGCCGTTTCAAAGAGAAGAAAGCCTTCTGTCCTCATGCAACTTCTCTGATTGATGATTGATTGGATATTGCTATACGTCTCATATTTATTAGCAACTTGGTAACCACGAGACGAAAGGGAGGACGTAAGGGATGACGCGGGGATAAGTGTGGAAAAAAAAAAAACCCCAGGCTGTGCTGTCAAATATTCCACATTCGTATGGGAGGGCAGGTGGTTCCCCGCACGTCCGTGGTCGTCTCCGTCTGTGTTCATCATCCATACCGTGTTGTCATTGTCGTCGCGTCAGGAGTAGTTCAAAGGGAAGGGGAAAGCTTCCCGACGACGACGCAGAAAACTCCGCACGTTATTTTCAGGGAGATAAACACTCCTTAATCCCGGGCCAAACCACGAGAAGGTTGCGGAGAGTAGAGGGGGAAATTACACTCCCATGATTGTATTTAAATACAAGAGAATGCCATAGTGGTCCCGGCACATGCCTGCGGGATCATTGCGGAGAAAACAGCAGTTGCTGGATGCAAGAAAGAGGTTTACCATCTTATTGCAAGCACTTTTCACCCGCTTGTTAGTGAAAGAGTTGATCTAGCTGCGCAGTCCTTGTTGATCCTCGATGGTCACCGTGTTCTCATTCTCACATGAACCTCGGGTCATGAGTTTTCTGTGACTCGCAGGCATCATTTGTTGCTATTGTACCCAATGTCACGGCCAAATCATTCAGCCATGTGATTGGGGTCTTTGGTCCGGTGGAAGCGGCATGGGGTGCAATAGTAGAACGAAACTTGTTCGTCGACATTTAAGGGCGTTACTAAGGCTTACTTTGCTGGCAATTAAAAAAGGTCTTGGTGGGAGCACAGTTAATCCATATTGTCCAGAATGCTTTCGGTTCATGTGGGATAAATCCCATCACAGTGACGCTTGATCAACTACGAGCAGTGCATTGTCCGCATCATGGACTATGATGTAGACATCGCACACCCGGCTGTTGAAGAGATACAACCACAGTCGAGGAGGCTTTCTGCCGAGCTCCGGGAATGCACTTAACGCACTGCGACCTAGAGGTAAATATCCCGCCTGATCTCCTTCGCCAATTCGGACGGCGAAAAAGGTTGGAAGAGAATGGCATGGAGAGTTGGCACACTCCACGGGCTGTTTGAACCACGGTGGCAAGTATCATAAGTTTGCAGCAATTGTAAATCACCAAGTTCGTTCCGGTGGTACGACTCTCTTAATCATTGTTCATTGACGACCCGAACTTCTGAAGCTCATTCAATCCTCCCACATTCTGTATCCTTATCATCTTCTTCATCCATCAAACTCACAGCTGGTCCATCTCATCAATCTATTTTCTATTTCAAATCATATGCTTCCCTCCATTTCACCCTACCGCCGTTTCTTCCAAACACCACAACAATCCCTTATGTCTCACTCCTTATCAATGTACATCACCACCCTCTCCAACTGTTATGTCACCACGTTTGCCACTTGCCTTAATTTGCCAACCATTTGGCTCACAAAGCGCAAGACAGAGGAGCGTCGGTTTTGAACTTCGCAGTTTTCCTTCACAATTGTGAAGAGAACAATTAATCATCTACACAAAAAGTGAAGCCTTCGGCATGAATAATAATGACTTGGAAGTGCTCGAGTGTGCGGGTATCTTTATGAGGAAGAAGTCTAGATTTAAACTAAAATTTTGGACTGATTGATCGCTGCAAAGCGCTGGCCCGCACTCTGTTCTTCCTCGCAATTGTTCACCTCGCTTCTGTTGATTTGAATTGATATTGCTTAACGTCTCATATTTATCCACTGGCTAATCGAGACGAAGGGAGGGAAGTAAGGATGACGTCGGGGGGACAGAGGTTGACAAGGCCGTGCTGGGCAAGAACCGTTAAAGCATGGGGAGGGCAGGATTCCCCCACGTACCGTGGTCGTATCCGTCGTTGTCATCATCCGTCGTGTTGTCCTTTGTCGTCGCCGTCGGGAGTAGTCCCAAAGGAAAGGGGTCCCCCGACGACGACCCACAGCCCGCCCTTAGTTTCAGGGAGTGAAACTCCCTTATTCCACTGGGCCGAAACCGCGAGTAGGTGTGCGGTTGGAATTTTGAAGGCTGGCATCAATTCAATATTTAATAACCACCACTACAGAAACTAGATGCGTTTTCATGTGTACTAAATATACAGCTCCTGCGCCTCCAGCAAACTCCAACGATTCTAGTAAGATTTATTTTCATGTCACCACCATTTCACTGGATAATATACATTAATAATAATAACAATTACTATCCTCAGGATAAATTTTAAATACAAAATATGCTTTAAATAAGATTTGCTACAAACCAGTTCTTTGACGGAGCGGTAGATATAAATATTATATATTTAGTTATTAAATTTTTATTTGTGAAAGTTTTAAGAAAACTCGTTTCTTAAAAGAGGGTTGCTACTCTTTTGAGCAAATCAAATCTATTTCTATTTCCTTCATAATAGGTCAGACTTTTATTTAAAATCATACTATTCTGTTACAAAAACTGAAGTTTATGATGAGTATTATTTGTCAAAGTAATTTTGAATTGTTTTTGTTCATTTTCCGGTCAGAAATTCATCATAAAATCAATTCTAAATTCTTGTGTAAGTGAAGTTAAGGCAGTTCAAACTAAACTGCGGCTCAGGTTTTTATCTAAACCGTATTGTTAAATATTTTAGGTACCTTCCACCATAAAACTGCAATCCTACATGTGAGGTGACTCTTTAGTCATTAATAAAAGTGATTTGAGTTCTGCAGGCTTTATTATTTATTTCGCAAGATGAATTATAGTTGTCTATACATGGACATAGGCAAGTGAAGTGGTAAAAGGGAAATGTGACTTCAATTTATGTGTGGTTGCGCTGCAAAATGCTTTATTCAGTTGGATTTTATTGATTGGATATCGCTTCTCGTATCATATTAATGCACTTTGGCTAATTATCGGACGAAGGGAGGGACGTAAGTTTTGATTGATTGGATATTGCTTAACGTCTCATATTTTAATGCAACTTGGCTAATCGTGGACGAAAGGAGGTTACGTCAGGGGCGACGCGGGGAGAGCAGGGGTGAGTCAGGGCATTGCTGTTCAGAACCAGCCACAAGATAAGGGAGGCAGGGGTTCCCCACGTCGTGGTCGTCTCCGTCGGTCATCATCTCCGTCCGTGTGTCATATGGTCATAGTCGTCGCCGTCGGTGGTAAGTAGTCAAAGGGAAGGGATAGTTCCCCGACGACGAACCCAATTATTCATTTTGATATTGCTTAACGTCTCTATTTATGCATCTTTGCTAATCGAGACGAAGGGTGGGCACGTAAGTGGATGACGCGGGGACAAGGGGTTGACAAGCCTGTGCTGTCAAAACCGCCACAAGCGTGTGGGGAGGGCAGGGGTTCCCCCATGTCGTGGTAGTCTCGTCTGTGTCTTCCCGTCCGTGTTTGTCATTGTCTCGCCGTTGGAGAGGTATCAAAGGGAAGGGAAAGTCCCCGACAACGCCCAAAGCCGCCATCAGTTTTAATGGAGTGTGAATTGATATTGCTTTACGATTCATATTTTATGCAAGTTGTCTAATCGAGATGAAGGGTGGCACGTAAGAGATTGACGCGGGGGACAAGGGTGGACAAGCCTGTGCTAGTCAAAACCAGACCACAAGGTGTGGGAGGGGCAGGGGTTTCCCCCACGTCGTGTCGTGTCTCCAGTCTGTGTCATCATCCGTCCGTGTTGCTTTGTCGTCGCCGTCGGGGAGGTAGTCAAAGGAAGGGGTTCCGACGACGACCCAGAGATCGCCATTAGTTTCAGGGAGAAAAACTCCCCTTTTCACGGCCGAAATCGCGAAAGGGTGTCGGTTGGATTTGAAGGCCCAGTGAAACGCCAGAGTACAGAGATAATACAAATCCCGATAAAACCACAAACCAAGCACATCACATTCGTGTCAACGATAAAGGAAAATAAATTTTGGGAAATGAGCAACAACCCTCCGACAGAAAACAAATAAAACTCTTGTTGTATGTCCATATATTTGAAATATTTATTAAAATGTCGAAGGGACATTGGGGTTATTTTTACATTTTTTAAAAATTTGCCAATTAAAAGTAATCTAAAGATCCCCCAAACACTAGCCTAGGCCCAACATCAACTGAAGTCGGGTTCGGGGGGAAAAAAAAAAAACACCTTTTGGTTAGTTAGTTATGGGGTTTAAGGGCACAAAACAGTAAAGACAGTTCCCATGAATTTTCTGTTGCTAAATATTTATAAATTTTTCAAATTAAATTTTTAAAAAAGGTTTACTTTACGTAAGAAAATTAATAAAATTATCGTTTGTCGTGGAGTTGATGTTTGATTGGATATTGCTTTAGTTCATATTATGCAATTTGGGGCTTACGGACAAAGGGAGGGACTTTTTAGGGATGACCGGGGGGAAAAGGGGTGGACGGGCCTGTGTGGTAGAACCAGTAAAGCTATGGGGAGGGCAGGAGTTCCCCAGTCGTGGGCCCCTCCGTCTGGTCATCATCCTGTGTTTTTTTGTCGCCGTCGGGGGGAGGTTGAAAAGGGAAGGGGGTCCCGACGACGATCAGAGCTCCCCATTAGTTTCAGAGAGTGAAACCCCCCCTTTTTAGGGCCCCAAAAACCCCGGGGAGAAGGTGTCGATTTGGAATTTAAGCCCGTAAATTTGATAAATTGGTGGATAAAATGAAAAATTTTTGGGTGAATAATAATATACCTTTGCATTCAATAGCATAATTTAATTTTAATATAGGACCTATTTTTAATCATCCCCTGAAAACGAAAAAAAAAAAGCTTTGACAAACATATGTTATGCTTAGGAGAGTGCTAATCGGTTTTTCAAATATTTTTTAAAATAGTGTCATTAAATTAACTGTTTTGAACATTTACTTTTGTAAAAAAAAACATTCTTTTTAAAGTTTGTGAAGAAAAAGCTACAGTTTGATATGTCAATACATGTTTAGAAAAAAACAAAATTTATTGTTTGATGAATAAATAAGTAAAAAAAAACTAAGATTAAATTTTAAATCAAATAAAAAATTGACCAAAATTTGATTTTATTGTATTTTTAATTTTTTAAATTTATTTTTTTTTAATTTAATGATTTTTTTAAATTTGGATGAGCAACAAAAAGGGATTTAAATTTTAAACCCCCCCAAAAATTTAGCTTGGGTGGTTTTTTTTTCCGTTGTTTGAAACCCCTAACAGGCAAACGCTTATCGATCTTGATGAAAATTGGAGGGGACCTTCAAAAATTTTGAATTTAGAGGTGTATGTTTTTGGGTACAACAAAAGAAAATAATCAGAATATCGTACTTTTACGATTTTTTCGATTTTTAGTGCGAAATTCGTGACTTTTGGGGGCCGTTTTGACCAAACGGGGGGGCTACATCTTTTCCATTTAAGGGATAAGGTTATGGTGATGTATGTTTTTTTAAAAAAAAAATTTAAAAAATTTAGCCAGAATCCATAAAATTTTAATTTTTAAAGATTTTTTAAGGTTTATAAAAACAATTGAAAAGTAAAAATAGAAACGACTACAATCACCAACAATGCTTTAAAAAAGGCACAGATAAGTAAAAGACCCCCACGCAAATAAAAACTTACAAAAAAAAGCTTTTTTTAAACGCAGGGGACTTAAGTGTTTTTCAGAACTTTTCATTAAATTTCACTTTTACCCAAATCATTATGTTGTAGCATTATTTGTTGCATTAAATCCCTCGCTTGCCCAATTCTTTTAGATATCCGGGAATTATCTTAATTTTTTTGAAATCTAAGTAAAATAATTACTGAGAATTATTAAGAGTATATCTTGGGGCCATAAATTTTGGTTTAGCACTTTTCGAATTAGTCAATATGAAAATTTTTCGTGCTGTTTACATTTTGCACTTATTTTAGAACTTTATTCACTATTCAGCTGTGGGGTGGTCATGTGAAAATCGAACTCGGGAAGGGCACGGGGGCTTGTGAATGGAGAAACGGGTGATTATCGACCGTAATCATTCCCAAAAACACAAAACACCGTCTGACAGCCTCTCGCATTTTGGTAAATTTCGAAAACTACAAGGCCATTCTTTTCACCCCAATTTTAGACATTATGCTCGTCTCTAGATCTTGGGACTGAAAAAACAAGTTAAATGTATCGAAAAACAATCCCTTACAACTAGCGGGTCTAGTACTATTCATAAATGCCCAAAGGGAAAGACTCTTTATTCAGCAGTTGGGGACTGGCTCAAAAAAAAGTTTTCGTAGACAGAGTTTCGTTGTGTGTTAGAGTAAAAGCTTGACAGATGTGTAAAAAATATCCTCCATTCGAGAGAATAAAAATCCCCCGATTATCAGATATTACAAATAGAAAGCTTGAGCAAACAAAAGGCTTCGTCCCAAAGGTTTTGGGCCAAAAGATGCGGCCTAGAACAAAGCCCACAAAGAAGTGGTACTAGCAACAACTTTTCAATTCATGAAAAAAACAGACCCGAACAATGTTTTATTTTACCCGGGTGGCTGCGCGACAATTTCGATATTTCTGCAAAAGTTTACCGGACAGGGGATGAGTAATGGGGACGAATGTCCGGGGGGGAACGTCTCGCTTCCCCACTCAAGTAGTATTGATTTTTTTTTTTATGTTCACCAGACATTTAAAAAAAAAAAAGGCATGAAATTTCAAATTTCATGGGTTTACATTGTTAACATAAAAAGATACGAACTTTTATATTTGAAAAATTTTTTTTTTAGTTGTTTTGAGAAGAATTTTATAAAATAAATTGTTAGTAAAATATTACTACCGGTACTATTTTAAATAATATTTACTTAAGTTTTTCATTGTGTATTTCATTTATGTTTTAAACATTAGATTTATTTTAAATTTCCCCATGCAAAACAGTTTTTAAACTAAAAAAAAGGGCAAAAATTTTTTTTTTAATGTCATAGAATTAAAAATCCTCTTAACAATGTCTTTAATGATTGGATTTTGCTTAACGTCCAATTTGGCAAACTAGGTAATCGAGACGAAGGGGGGAGTAAAGGGGTGGACGGGGGGGACAAGGGGGGACAGCCTGTGCTGTCAGATCCCCGCCCCAAGCGTATGGGGAAGGGGGAGGTTTTCCCCACGCGTGGTCGTTCTCCGTCTGTGTCATCATCCGTCCGTGTTGTCTAGCATCACCACTCCTCACTCAACAATTGCCAAAGGCCAAGTAACAACAACTAATAATAACAACGACAACAACAACAACAAACACGAGCCGAGTGATAGTTCCTCGACTCCAACACCCCCCCTATATCGTCACGGCCACGCGCATCCGCGAAGTGGTACAGCCCCCTCCAAAACCAACTGAACACTTTTCTCATACAAAACCGTCATACGGAATAACAATTAATCAAGTCATCAAATCAATAAGTAAAGTTCAATAGATAATAAGGACAAGGTTATAAAGTAAATTGGGCCGATTAGAACGGACAATATTATATATTATATTAATTAAATAGGCTGATAAGCCATAAGAACATTAGCCATAAGAACATAATCTTTAAGGGAGGACACAGGTGAAAAAGGCGTGAATAAACGAAATAGTAACATAAAATAAAAAATGTGTTTTATGCTTTATATAATTCTAATAAGTAAAAAAAAAAAAAAATTAAGCTTTTTTAATTTAGTGTTTTTTTTAAACGTGTACCGGTATATATATATATTGTATTTTTTGTATAATTATATATATATATTTATTTACGGTTTAACAAAGTTTTTTATACATATTATATTATTATAAATGTAACATATTATATTTATATACATTTTTTATAAAATATATTTATTATTATTTATTAGTTTAATATAAATAGTGCATATAATATGTAATTGTAATTTCGTTCATTGTTCATTATCTCCGATCTTTTTAAACTACGCATTACATATTTGGGAAACAAATATTTCCTAAACCATTTGACCAAATGAGCTGATTTTTTTTATGGTGGCTCATACTACATTTACCTACAAACTGTGGAATCGAATTTTAGATTAATTAATATTTACTCCTATGGGAAAATAATTTGTAAGATAATTATTTGTCATATATTATATATTTATTTTGATGACGTGCCAATCAAAATATATAAGTTAAAACTTAAAACCCATACACAAGATTGTAATGCAGAGCCAATAGAAGATTTTAAAATTAATTTGAGACTTCTATGTTAAAGGGTATAGAAATGACATGTTTCCCTAGCATTGACAGTTTTTAGGGTGGTTTTAGGGTTTTTTAGGGGTTGAAAAGTTGAAAATTTGGAAAATGGTTTGGTATATTTTCAATTTGTTTTGTTGTTTTCTACCTATCCCCAAATTTTCATGAACATTGCATTAACGGCATAGAATTTGGAATTTTCACCTGTGTCATATTTGTGCAACTAGGCTAATCGAGACGAAGGGAGGGACGTAAGGGGTGACGCGGGGGGACAAGGGGTGGACAGGCCTGTGCTGGTCAGATCCAGCCACAAGCATATGGGGAGGGCAGAGGTTCCCCCACGTCGTGGTGGTCTCCGTCTGTGTCATCATCCGTCCGTGTTGTCTTTGTCGTCGCCGTCGAGGAGGTAGTCAAGGGAAGGGGTTCCCCGACGACGACCCAGAGCTCGCCATTAGTTTCAGGGAGTGAAACTCCCCTATTCACGGGCCAAACCGCGAGAAGGTGTCGAGATGGAATAGATTGAGTATTGGATTGGATATTGCTTTACGTCTCATATTTATGCAACTTGGCTAATCGAGACGAAGGGAGGGACGTAAGGGATGACGCGGGGGGACAAGGGGTGGACATGCCTGTGCTGGTCAGAACCAGCCACAAGCATATGGGGAGGGCAAGGGTTCCCCAACGTCGTGGTCGTCTTCGTCTGTGTCATCATCCGTCCGTGTGGTCATTGTCGTCGCCGTCGGGGAGGTAGTCAAAGGGAAGGGGTTTCCCGACGACGACCCAGAGCTCGCCATTAGTTTCAGGGAGTGAAACTCCCCTATTCACGGGCCAAACCGCGAGAAGGTGTCGAGTTGGAATTTGAAGGCCCAGAAAAAAATGAAAGAATAACATCACGATTTTTTTTCTCCAGTGTTGTGAAATGGAATCTTCGCTTTGCCCATCCAATAAATTTACTACATCTCCTTCTTGGCTCTTCCTTCTTTAATCCTTGTTTCATACATTTTCTTGGGTAATCTTACTTTACCATCAGCTCCAAAAATCAATACCTTTCCAACACCGAGTACTCTTGGTGTGTAATGTAACATTGTAACATCTTCAAATGTTTTATGTGAAAATGCGAATATTTATAATTAAACTTATACATAAATATAGGCCTACTTACTGAATCCAAACTTAACATTGCAGGAGTCAAGGACGAAACGAGATAATTATGTTAGAGTTTCCAAAGAAATGTTGCTAACAAACAAGTCCAGAAGTTGCCACCAATTGGATTATTTATATCGAGAGCTCGACACGCAAATAACTTTACTCGACCAAAATTTAATTCAATACCTGAATCGCACGACGACGTGAGAAACTAAGGTGCGTCAACCAGTTAGGTCATATTGCGCCTCATGTGATATTGAAAGTTGATGAGATGTGTTAATGATGTATTTGATAAATATATTGTTTTCTTAGTGTATATAAGAAAATAAAATGATGATAGTATAAAGAAAAGTTATTAATTTGAATTAAAATCAATATAAGAAGGAAAATGTGTATATGATTTTAATCTTTTAAGAACTTCATGATTGAAGTCGGTCACCGATTTATTC
The DNA here is from genome assembly GCA_024449915.1 of Sweltsa coloradensis. Classification (NCBI taxonomy): domain Eukaryota; kingdom Metazoa; phylum Arthropoda; class Insecta; order Plecoptera; family Chloroperlidae; genus Sweltsa; species Sweltsa coloradensis. The sequence goes on from JAMZAV010002974.1 coordinate 180,062, forward strand.
TTGATGATCCCAGCCGCATTTACAAAGCGGATGAGTCGGGCTTGCATTTCTTTGTTTATACAGGTAATTACATTTGTGTTAATTCGAGATTGCTTTACTTAAAAGGGCACCTGTTCAAGATAGCCGTTTCAAAAGAGAAGAAAGCCCTTCTGTCCTCTCCAACTTCTCTGATTGATGATTGATTGGATATTGCTTAACGTCTCATATTTATGCAACTTGGCTAATACGAGACGAAGGGAGGGACGTAAGGGATGACGCGGGGGGACAAGTGGTGGACAGGCCTGTGCTGGTCAGAATATCCACATTCGTATGGGAGGGCAGGGGTTCCCCCACGTCGTGGTCGTCTCCGTCTGTGTCATCATCCGTCCGTGTTGTCTTTGTCGTCGCCGTCGGGGAGGTAGTCAAAGGGAAGGGGTTCCCCGACGACGACGCAGAACTCGCACGTTAGTTTCAGGGAGATAAACTCCTTTAATCACGGGCCAAACCACGAGAAGGTTGGGGAAATTACACTCACCATGATTGTATTTAAATACAAGAGAATGCCATATGTGTCCGGCCACAATGCCTGAAGGATTCATTGCGGAGAAAACAGACAGTTGCTGGATGCAGGAAGAGGTTTACCAATCTTATTGCAAGCACTTTCACGCTTGGTTAGTGAAAGAGTTGATCTAGCTGCCAGTCTTGTTGATCCTCGATGGTCACCGTTCTCACATGAACCTCGAGGTCATGAGTTCTGTGACTCGCAAGGCATCATTTTGTTGCTATTGTACCCAATGTCACCCACATCATTCAGCCATGTGATGTGGGGGTCTTTGGTCCGGTGAAAGCGGCATGGGGTGCAATAGTAGACGAAACTTGTTCGTCGAAATTTAAGGGCGTTACTAAGGCTTACTTTGCTGGCAAATTAAAAAAGGTCTTGGTGGACACAGTTAATCCCATATTGGTCCAGAATGCTTTTCGTTCATGTGGGATAAATCCCATCAACAGTGACGCTGTCAACTACAGCAAGTGCATTGTCGACATCATGGACTATGATGTAGACATCGCACCCGCTGTTGAAGAGATACAACCACAGTCGAGAAGCTTTCTGCCGAGCTCCGGGATGCACTTAACGCACTGACGAACCTAGAGGTAAATATCCCGCCTGATCACCTTCGCCAATTCGGACGGCGAAAAGGTTGGAAGAGAATGGCATGGAGAGTTGGCACACTCACGCTGTTGAACCACGTGCAAGTATCAGAAGTTGCAGAAATTGTAAATCACCAAGTTCGTTCCGGTGGACGACTCTCTATCATTGTTCATTGACGACCCCGAACTTCTGAAGCTCATACAATCCTCCCACATTCTGTATCCATTATCATCTTCTTCATCATCAAACTCTACAGCTGGTCCATCTCATAAATCTAGTTCTATTTCTAATCATTTCCCTCCATTTCACCTACCGCCGGTTCTTCCAAACAACACAACAATCACCTTATGTCCCACTCTTATCAATGTACATCACCACCTCTCACAACTGTTATGTCACCGACGTTTGCCACTTGCCTTAGTTTGCCAACCATTTGGCTCACAAAGCGCAAGACAGAGGAGCGTCGGTTGAACTTCGCAGTTTCCTCACAATTGTGGAGAGAAGAACAATAATCATCTACACAAAAAGTGAAGCCTTCGGCCATGAATAAAAATGACTTGAAGTGCACAGAGTGTGAGGGTAGCTTTTATGAGGAAGAAAGTCTCGATTTACTAAAAGTTTGGATCCGATGTGATCGCTGCAAAGCGCTGGCCCGCACTCTGTGCATTCCCATTGTTCACCTCCTTCTGTTTGATTTGATTGGATATTGCTTAACGTCTCATATTTATGCAACTTGGCTAATCGAGACGAAGGGAGGGACGTAAGGGATGACGCGGGGGGACAAGAGGTTGACAGGCCTGTGCTGGTCAGAACCAGTTACAAGCATATGGGGAGGGCAGGGGTTCCCCCACGTCGTGGTCGTATCCGTCTGTGTCATCATCCGTCCGTGTTGTCTTTGTCGTCGCCGTCGGGGAGGTAGTCAAAGGAAAGGGGTTCCCCGACGACGACCCAGAGCTCGCCATTAGTTTCAGGGAGTGAAACTCCCTTATTCACGGGCCAAACCGCGAGTAGGTGTCGAGTTGGAATTTGAAGGCTGGCATCAATTCAATATTCAATACCACCACTACAGAAACTAGATGCGTTTCATGTGTACTAAATATACAGCTTCCGCGCCTCCAGCAAACTCCGACGATTCTAGTAAGATTTATTTTCATGTCACCACCATTTCACTGGACTAATTAATACATTAATAATAATAACAATTACTTCCCAGATTAAATTTTAAATACAAAATATGCTTTAAATAAGAATTTGCTACAAACCAGTTCTTTGACTGAGCGGGTAGAATATAAATATTATATATTTAATTTATTAAATTTGATATTGTGAAAAGTTTTAAGAAAACCTTGTTTCTTAAAAAGAGGGTTGCTACTCTTTTGAGCAAATCAAATCATTTCTATTTCCTTCATAATAGCACTTTTATTCAAAATCATACCTATTCTGTTACAAAAACTGAAGTTATGATGAGTATTATTCGTCAAAGTAATTTGAATTGTTTTGTTCATTTTCCGGTTCAGAATTTCAAGCAAAAAATCAATTCTAAATTCTTGTGTAAGTGAAGTTAGCAGTTCAAACATAAACTGCGGCTCAGGTTTTTTAATCTAAACCGTATTGTATAAATATTTTAGGTACCTCCACCATAAAACTGCAATTCTACATGTGAGTGACTCTTTAATCATTAATAAAAGTGATTTGAGGTTCTGCAGGCTTATTATTAATTTTGCAAAAGATGAATTTATGGTTATTCTTATAACATGGACATATGCAAGTGAAGTGGTAAAATGTGACTTCAATTATGTGTGGGGTGCGCTGCAAAATGCTTTATTCAGTTGGATTTAATTGATTGGATATCGCTTAACGTATCATATTTATGCACTTTGGCTAATCGAGACGAAGGGAGGGACGTAAGTTTGATTGATTAGATATTGCTTAACGTCTCATATTTATGCAACTTGGCTAATCGAGACGAAAGGAGGGACGTCAGGGGCGTCGCGGGGGGAGAAGAGGTGGACAGGCATGTGCTGGTCAGAACCAGCCACAAGCATAAGGGGAGGGCAGGGGTTCCCCCACGTCGTGGTCGTCTCCGTCTGTGTAATCATCCGTTCGTGTTGTCATATGTCATAGTCGTCGCCGTCGGGGAAGTAGTCAAAGGGAAGGGGATAGTTCCCCGACGACGACCCAATTATTATTGGATATTGCTTAACGTCTCATATTTATACAACTTGGCTAATCGAGACGAAGGGTGGCACGTAAGGGATGACGCGGGGGGACAAGGGGTGGACAAGCCTGTGCTGGTCAAAACCAGCCACAAGCATATGGGGAGGGCAGGGGTTTCCCCCATGTCGTGGTCGTCTCCGTCTGTGTCATCCCGTCCGTGTTGTCATTGTCGTCGCCGTTGGAGAGGTAGTCAAAGGGAAGGGGAAAGTCCCCGAAAACGACCCAAAGCCCGCCATCAGTTTAAGGGAGTTGATTGGATATTGCTTTACGTCTCATATTTATGCAAGTTGGCTAAGCGAGATGAAGGGTGGCACGTAAGAGATGACGCGGGGGGACAAGGGTGGACAAGCCTGTGCTAGTCAAAACCAGCCACAAGGGTGTGGGGAGGGCAGGGGTTCCCCCACGTCGTGGTCGTCTCCGTCTGTGTCATCATCCGTCCGTGTTGTCATTGTCGTCGCCGTCGGGGAGGTAGTCAAAGGGAAGGGGTTCCCCGACGACGACCTAGAGCTGGCCATTAGTTTCAGGGAGTGAAACTCCCCTTTTCACGGGCCAAATCGCGAAAAGGTGTCGAGTTGGAATTTGAAGGCCCAGTGAAACGCCAGAGTCGAGATAATACAAATCACGCTCAAACCACAAACCAAGCACTCACATTCGTGTCAACGAATAAAGGAAATAAATTTTGGGAAATGAGCAACAACCCTCCAGACAGAACACAAATAAAACTCTTGTTGTATGTCAAGGTCTTATCTAACTCTGATTACAATTTGCAGTTGCCAAATATTATTAGGGCAGTCTGGCACGGCGTCACAGAGAGAGCACAACACAACAAACTCTTCCTTGTCAAGCAAGAAAGAATAAGATTGGATTGGATATTGCTTTACGACTCATATTTTGCAACTTGGCTAATCGAGAAGAAGGGTGGCACGTAAGGGATGACAAGGGGGGACAAGGGGTGGACAGGCCTGTGCTGGTCAGAACCAGCCACAAGCATATGGGGAGGGCAGGGGTACCCCCACATCGTGGTCGTCTCCGTCTGTGTCATCAGTCCGTGTTGTCTTGTTGTCGCCGTCGGGGAGGTAGTCAAAGGGAAGGGGTTCCCCGACGACGACCCAGAGCTCGCCATTAGTTTCAGGGAGTGAAACTCCCTTATTCACGGGCCAAACCGCGAGAAGGTGTCGAGTTGGAATTTGAAGTCTGGCATCAATTCAATATTCACAACAACCACTACAGAAACTATATGCGTTTCATGTGTACTAAATATACAGCTTCCGCTCCTCCATTAAACTCCGACGATTCTAGTAAGATTTATTTTCATGACACCACCATTTCACTTCACTCATTAATACATTCATAATAATAACAACTACTTCCCAGATTAAATTTTGAATACATAATATGCTTTAAATAAGAATTTGCTACGAACCAGTTCTTTGACTGAGCAAGTAGAATAAAAATATCATATATTAATTTATTAAATTTGATATTGTGAAAAGTTTAAAGAACACCTCGTTTCTTAAAAAGAGGGTTGCTACTCTTTTGAGCAAATCAAATCATTTCTATTTCCTTCATAATAGCACTATTATTCAAATTCATACCTATTCAGTTACAAAAACTGAAGTAATGATGAGTATTATTTGTCAAAGTAATTTGAATTGTTTTGTTCATTTTCCGGTTCAGAATTTCAAGCATAAAATCAATTCTAAATTCTTGTGTAAGTGAAGTTAGCAGTTCAAACATAAACTGCGGCTCAGGTTTTTTAATCTAAGCCGTATTATATAAATATTTTAGGTACCTCCACCATGAAACTGCAATTCTACATGTGAGTGACTGTTTAATCATTAATAAAAGTGATAAGGGGTTCTGCAGGCTTATTATTAATTTTGCAAAAGATGAATTTATGGTTATTCTTATAACATGGACATATGCAAGTGTAGTGGTAAAATGTGACTTCAATTATGTGTGGGGTGTGCTGCAAAATGCTTTATTCAGTTGGATTTTATTGATTGGATATCGCTTAACGTCTAATATTAATGCAACTTGGCTAATCGAGACGAAAGGAGGGACGTCACGGGCGACGCGGGGGAGAAGGCGTTGGCAGGCATGTGCTGGTCAGAACCAGCCATAAGCATAAGGGGAGGGCAGGGGTTCCCTTACGTCGTGGTCGTCTCCGTCTGTGTAATCATCCGTTCGTGTTGTCATATGTCATAGTCGTCGCCATAGGGATTGATTGGATATTGCTTTACGTCTCATATTTATGCAATTTGGCTAATCGAGACGAAGGGAGGGACGTAAGGGATGACGCGAGGAACAAGGGGTGGACAAAGCCTGTGCTGATCAGAACCAGCCACAAGCGTATGGGGAGGGCAGGGGTTCCCCCACGTCGTGGTCGTCTCCGTCTGTGTCATCATCCGTCCGATTTGTCATTGTCGTCGCCGTCGGGGAAGTAGTCAAAGGGAAGGGGTTCCCCGAGAGGTAGTCAAAGGGAAGGGGATAGTTCCCCGACGACGACCCAATTATTATTGGATATTGCTTAACGTCTCATATTTATGCAACTTGGCTAATCGAGACGAAGGGTGGCACGTAAGGGATGACGCGGGGGGACAAGGGGTGGACAAGCCTGTGCTGGTCAAAACCAGCCACAAGGGTGTGGGGAGGGCAGGGGTTACCCCATGTCGTGGTCGTCTCCGTCTGTGTCATCCCGTCCGTGTTGTCATTGTCGTCGCCGTTGGAGAGGTAGTCAAAGGGAAGGGGAAAGTCCCCGACAACGACCCAAAGCTCGCCATCAGTTTTAGGGAGTGAAACGCCAGAGTCGAGATAATACAAATCACGCTCAAACCACAAACCAAGCACTCACATTCGTGTCAACGAATATAGGAAATAGTTTTGGGAAATGAGCACAACCCTCCAGACAGAACACAAAGAAAACTCTTGTTGTATGTCAAGGCTCTTATCTAACTCTGAATACAATTTGCAGTTGCCAAATATTATAAGGGCAGTCTGACACGGCGTCACAGAGAGAGCACAACACAACAAACTCTTCCTTGTCAAGCAAGAAATAAAAAAGAAAACATTCTGTCTGGACAGAACAGACAACCTCCTGAAGTTAAAGCAAGGAAACAACAGCAAAAACATTCCTTTACAACACATCCAACAGTGACAGAGGCAAACTCCTAGTACTATGAAGGCTGAACATGGACCGAACGCAGAGCGGCGACCAAACACGTCCACCTCGGACAAGAACAACAGGCTAACTGCATAATCTGCTGCCTGCTTTAGTGCATTGTTGACAGAGCGTCATGGGCGGGGGGACTCGTTGCGCGCGCCGATCCTTTGTTACCTGACCTTGGAGCTCTGCAGTCGGCACGTGTACGCTACAGACCGTTACAAAACATCGATTGCAAACATTATTCTAGCCCATTGAAAAGTGACGGTGTGAAGAAAGAGTCCAGTGGAGCTGGTGAACAGCCAGTGCGAGGCGAGTTCGTCGACGTTGTTAATAAGAAGATCACTTTCGAGATAGTTCCGTGCGAGGTGTGCTGTAAACTCTTAAGAGGTGACCACCGCTTCCTAGAGCACAAGTTGTTCCCACGGCCGAAGACTACGTGTCATCCTGGAACATGGTGGATTATACCATCAACGATAGCGCATTCCAATGTGCTGTTTGTCAGGCGAAGCTAATAACGCCTAGACAAGCAATTGCATGGAGGCTTGAAAAACTGGAATTAAAACATGGGATTTAGGCCTAGCTTCATCAATTCATGAGAAGTTATTAATTAAATATTTAAACATTCAAAAATATTAAAAAGCCTAGGCCTAGAAGCTTTTTCTTGGCCACAGTGTACATAAACATAGGCCTATTGTTCAGTAATGTAGGCTCTAGTAAGAACACGTAACAGTGAACTGCAGTTAGGATCAATATTTATTCATTTAGGTTTATACTAATAAAATTACAAATAATAATGATGATTGATCATGTACATGGAAATATAGTAACTATCTCTTTTTTTTCAATCTTGCTCCAGCCAAGATGCCTGCTCGTCCATATTCTTTGGACACTCAGGACAACGCCATCCAAGATGTGAAGGATGACTGCATGTCACAGGGAGAGCTGCCGAGCACTATGGCATTCCACTTACGACCCTTCATGATGCCGTAGTTGGAAATATGTGTACCACAGGAAGGGAGGCAATCCTTCCTGTCGGATGCCGAAGAGGGCACCATTGTTACATTGGTAACCAACTGCGCACGCCAAGCAATCCCCATAACGAAGGAGGTACTACTCAACATTATCCAGAAGATCATTCTGGATGATGGTCGGCCAGGCTAAAGCTGGTACCATAGCTTTATGTTGAGGCACCCCCAACTGACGGTGAATTTTGGATTGGATATTGCTTTACGTCTCATATTTATGCAACTTGGTTAATCGAGACGAAGGGAGGGACGTAAGGGATGACGCGGGGGGACAAGGGGTGGACAGGCCTGTGCTGGTGAGAACCAGCCACAAGCATATGTGGAGGGCAGGGGTTCCCCCACGTCGTGGTCGTCTCCGTCTGTGTCATCATCCGTCCGTGTTGTCTTTGTCGTCGCCGTCGGGAAGGTAGTCAAAGGGAAGGGGTTCCCCGACGACGACCCAGAGCTCGCCATTAGTTTCAGGGAGTAAAACTTCCCTATTCACGGGCCAAACCGCGAGAAGGTGTCGAGTTGGAATATGAAGGCCCACTGACGGTGAAGAAAGCAGAGACCATAAGTAAAGCCCGCGCGTCTTTGAAGAAGACGAATATCCAAGCGTGGTTTAAGAAACTACAAGATTTCCTCGTTGAAGCAGGCTACTCAGATATTTTAGAGGATCCGACCAGAATCTTCAACTCAGACGAGAGTGGGTTCGTTTTTCACCAAGCAAATGGGACGTACATGTAGTACAGTAGTTTTGAGATAACCCCTGTCTCAAGTAGCAACCTCTCAAGACAAAGAGAGTCCATCAGTTCGTGTCTTAAGAGTTTGTAAACGGTGACTTTGGAGCCGTCCTAGCAACGAAGCACGTAATAAATTCAGAGTTGTTCTGAATCGGCCATGTTGATTCTGGCGTTGATTTGCGGGTGTCCGCACTGTCCACACCACTGATTGTTATATTTCCTATTAAAAATGTCGATCTTTGGTTGGTTATCGCTCACTCGTCGATAGCGTCGGGGCCTACAGGGTAGGCTTTTAGTCGATTTGATTTACTGTCCCCCACTGAAAATCAGTTATATAACTTGAGTGGGCAAGTTCTAAATAAAATTTATTTATTTATTTAGGCCTATTTATTTATTTATTTATTCACTGAACCCTCAAAAAATTAAGCTCCAATGATTTTTTGTTTGTTTGTTTGTTTAATTTGTTTTTTTTGTTTTTCTGTCTGTTTGTTCGCGGTCTACCGGGCAAACGGCATATGCAATCTTGATGAAAATTGGAGGGGACATTTGAAATCTCTAAACTTAGATCTGCCACGTTTTTGGGTACATTCTGAGAAATATTTCTCATAAATATCGTACGTTTACGATTTTTTACGATTTTTAATGCGATATTTCCGTGATATTTGGGCCGATTCTGACCAAACGGGTTGGGCTACAACGTTCATATTTTACATGGACATTAAGCATTAAGGTAATGGTAATGTATTGTCTTTTGAAAGAAAAAGTTAGCCAGAATCTATTGAAATGAAGATTTTAATATGAGTTTTTATAGGTGTATAATAACAATAAACAAGTAACAATAGAAACTTGACAACAATCACATAAAATGCATTCAAAAAGCAAATCTACGGGCCTCCAGATATTTTCCATTCTTATAAGGCTACCATAGCAATGAGTACTACTTTATAAAAATAAGCCTTATTTAACAAAAATGAGTTTGCAAGGAACTTGATGAAGAAGTAAAGATTTGATTGGATATTGCTTAACGTCTCATATTTATGCAACTTGGCTAATCGAGACGAAAGAAGTAAAGAGATCCCACGCATACTAAAAATTGAAAAGAAGCTCATCCATCAACGCGACTAAAAAAAGCATTTGCGAAGCTTCCTAGTTAAGATAAGCATTGCTTATCATGCTGATAATAATTTCACCTCTAATGCCACCCATGATGATTGCAGGGACTCCTAATTTCTCCTCCGTCTGCCATACCAACAGGCTCGTCATTAGGGAGCGGAATCTACTTCTCTGATATGGCAACTGGAAAACAACATCAGAACAACCCTTTGGCACGATGTTCGTATGCGATGTTGCTTTGGGGAAAGTGTGAGTACACGTTCTAGAAGTTGCTTGTTTTATTGATTTATGTATTAATTTATTTATTATTATTTATTATTTATCAACAACAGGGTACTCCACAAGTGTGGTATAATATATCTTAAGTCTAAAATGCGAATGTTAACAACACACAAAGGATCCCTCCCAAAAAATCGAAGATTCCATTTCACTGCAATAGAGAAAAAAATACGCCATGTTTTTCTTTTTTTCTCTCTTTATTGCTGTTTGTATTTTTGTGTGTTGGTAACAACGATTTCGGCTAAACTGATACTCGAATTGCGATGAAATTTTCTGAAGGCCTTCGAAATCTCTGAATTTAGAACTGCCACATTTTTTTAGCGCAATCGACAAATTATTTTAAATAAAAATCGCGATTTTACGATTTTTTTCATTTTTTAAAACATTTCTTCAACTTATAACAACTACATTCTTTACCCGTTTGTAATGATTGTTCACAGAACCTTAATTTTGTGTAATAATTTGTCTGTGTGAAATACGAGCGCAATCAAAAAATTATTTTTTATGAAAATTGCAATTTTACGATTTTTTTCGTTTAAAAAAAATGGCTTTGACTTAGTAGGTACTGATTTTTCACAGAACAACAGAAATTCTGCACACCAGATGGCAGCTCAATGCACCAATTACGCTCATCCAAAAACGCGCCTGAAAAAGCTTTCGCGAAGTTTCCTAGTTTAATTTAGATTATCATTGCTCATTCATCATGCTGATAGTAAGTTCCCCTCTAACGCCACCCATGATGATTGCAGGGGCTATTGGTGAAACCACCAGGCGCTATACGTTGACGGGAGATAAACTTGGCCCAGCTCTATACTTTAGTAATATGATTTCGGCTTCAGCGAGATATTGCGGGATCACCAAGGAGAACACATTTGCCCTCATGTTGTTGTGTGAAGTGGCTGACGACAACGTGAGAAACTAGGGCGCTTTAACCGGTTAGGTCATATTGCGCCGCCTGTGTTTATGACAATTGACTAGATGAGTTAATGGTGTGTTTGATTATTATTATAATTTTAATTACTGTTATTATTATTATTATTATTATTATTATTATTATTATTAATTAACACAATTTATTGGTCGGGACATTTCGCCATTAAAGCAGATTCGACGCGGCGAAATGTCCCGACCAATAAATTGTGTTAATTATTTACCGGGCCGCGAAAGCCTTAAATTTGAAATTATTATTATTATTATTATTATTATTATTATTATTTATTATTATTATTATTATTATTATTATTATTATTATTATTATTATTATTATTATTATTATTATTATTATTATTATTATTATTATTATTATTATGATTATTATTATGGCTGTTGACGCCATGACAGGTGACTTATTTGCTACCATGCGTGTCCCCCGTGAAAATAACATTCTAAAATACGTCTTTTACCTGCTCCTAAATTTTGGTGCTGGTTTCCGGATTTGAAATGTTTTTACGCTTTTTCCACGGACCACAACAGACTCGCGCCCCTTCATTCTAGATGGGGCCAACAAAGCTCATGGGTAAGAGCGAATCGCGTATTTAAAAATAAAGTAAGTAACCATGTTGCTTTATGTAACTGCACTAAGCCGTGTCCAATTAAGTTGGAGTACCATAATGGATGTTAAGGTGAGGGAGGGAGTTATTAATAATAATGTCATGGGAATAAGTCATTAGGAACATTTAAAAAATGATGGATTGAAGTTAGTTAGTTTATGTTGTTTTAGGGCACTCAACAGTAGAGTTATCAGTGCCCATGTCAATTGTATTGGAATTTCCAAATTTTCTTCTTCCATAATTGTGGATTACCACCATGTTTTCTTCAAAACCAATGGGAGGAACGTAAGGGAAGACGAGGGGGGTTAATGAGAAGGAGTGAGGATGTTGGAAAGGATGGGTTAAACTGGGTGGGAACGGAGGAGTGCTCGTTGCAGAGAGGGCCGGCAAGTATGGAGACAAAAAAAGTAAAAGAAGAAAATGTATTATTTTATTTATTGGAAATTGTTTTACGTCTCATATTTATGCAACTTGTCTAATCGAGACGAAGGGAGGGACGTAAGGGATGACGCAGGGGAGCAAGGGTGGACAAAGACTGTGCTCATCAGAACCAGCCACAAGCATATGGGGAGGGCAGGGGTTCCCCCAAGTCGTGGTCGTCTCCGTCTGTGTCATCATCCGTCCGTGTTGTCTTTGTCGTCGCCGTCGGGGAGGTAGTCAAAGGGAAGGGGTTCCCCGACGACGACCCAGAGCTCTTTATTAGCTTCAGAGAGTAAAACTCCCCTATTCACGGGCCAAACCGCGAGAAGGTGTCGAGTTGGAATTTGAAGGCCCACGACGACTTAGAGCTCGCCATTAGTTACAGGGAGAAAAACTCCCCTAATCACGGGCCAAACCACGAGAAGTTTGCGAGTTGGAATTTGATGGCCCAAAGAAGAAAATAAATATGAGTAAGGCCCCCGACGACGACCCAGATTGATTGGATAGTGCTTAACGTCTCATATTTACGCAACTTGGTTAATCGAGACGAAGGGAGGGACGTAAGAGATGACGCGGGGGGACAAGGGGTGGACAGGCCTGTGCTGGTCAGAACCAGCCACAAGCATGGGGAGGGCAGGGGTTCCCCCACGTCGTGGTCGTCTCCGTCTTGTGTCATCATTATCAGTTCGACTACAGCCGACTTCAGAGGGTCCAACGTCTGCGTGGTGTTCTAGCCTGTCCAGGGAGACAGTCCATCCGCTAAACTGTCCTACCTTAGTCCTGGGGTGGAAACGTAAGTTATGTATTCACATCCAAAAAGTAACTAAAGAGTGTAGTTGTGGGAACCTGACACGTCAACCAGCCAGCATCATGCACAGGCCGAACCCCTGGTCAGAATTGGATTGTTGTGTTTCATTTAATACAGTGGCCCTTCTTTGAACTGAAAGCTGTAGTTATGTACTGTTCTTTTCCCTGCAACCCTCTTGAATCCCTATCAACCCAAGGTTTCGGTCGTCTCTATGAGCTCAGGTTCTGAGAGGAGCTACGTTCTGGTAGGGTGTTACGCTACGTCCCTAGTCGCAGACACCCAGGCAGGAGTAAACGTCACAGCCATAAGGCACAGGTCCCTCATAGTCTAACATGACAAGACACACCATCTAGCGTATCACCTAGCGACAGTAGTTTCAATAGCGTTATAAAGATAATTTTAAGTAGGTTGTAGTTCAGTTTTTGTTACTTGAGGTATTGTTTAGTTTTAGGTTATGTAGTGATTTTAATATATTTATTGATGTTGTATTTAATACTGTATTTTACTTTAAAATTGTAATTTCAAATATATTGCATTAGAGGGTTGATTGATTGGATATTGCTTAACGTCTCATATTTATGCAACTTGGCTAATCGAGACGAAGGGAGGGATGGCTTGGTCGCTTTGATTTAAAGTCCCCCACTGAAAATCAGTTATATAACTGAGTGGGCAGACTCGAAATAAAATTTATTTATTTATTTAAGGGATTACGCGGGGGGACAAGAGGTGGACAGGCCTGTGCTGGTCAGAACCAGCCCTAAGCGTATGGGAAGGACAGGGGTTCCCCCACGTCGTGGTCGTCTTCGTCTGTATCATCATCCGTCGGTCTTGTCATTGTCGTCCCCGTCGGAGAGATAGTCAAAGGAAAGGGGAAAGTTTCCCGACGACGACCCAGAGCTCGCCATTTGTTTTAGGGAGACAAACTCCCCTTATCACGGGCCAAACAACGAGAAGGTTGCTAGTCGGAATTTGATGGCCCAAGAAGGTTGATTGGATATTGCTTTACGTCTCATATTTATGCAACTTGGCTAATCGAGACGAAGGGAGGGACGTAAGGGATGACGCGGGGGGACAAGGGGTGGACAGGCCTGTGCTGGTCAGAACCAGCCACAGCATATGGGGAGGGCAGGGGTTCCCCCACGTCGTGGTCGTCTCCGTCTGTGTCATCATCCGTGGGTGTTGTCTTTGTCGTCGCCGTCGGGGAGGTAGTCAAAGGGAAGGGGTTCCCCAACGACGACCCAGAGCTCGCCATTAGTTTCAGGGAGTGAAACTCCCCTTTTCACGGGCCAAACCGCGAGAAGGTGTCGAGTTGGAATTTGAAGGCCCGGCCCCAGAAGCTAATCAAGACAAAGGGAGGGACGTAAAGGATGACGCGGGGGGACAAAGGGTGGACAGGCCTGTGCTGGCCAGAACCAGCCACAGGCGAATGGGGAGAACAGGTGTTCCCCCACGTCGTGGTCGTCTCCATCTGAGTCATCATCCTTCCGTGTTGTCATTGTCGTCGCTGTCGGGAAGGTAGTCAAAGGGAAGGGGAAAGTTCCACGATGACGACCCAGAGCTCGACATTAGTTTCAGGAAAAAGCAGCAGCAGCAGCCAAGCCGCGGTGCGCTACACACTCAAGCACCTTATACACCAAGCAGAGTTGGGGTGATTTCGAGGTGTTACCCAGCCGTCATGTAACGTGATGCGAACTTGAAAACTATCACAATCGAGGGGATTTAGGTACCTGACAACACATGCCAAATTTTATTGGGGTACGATTATTCCTTCTTGGTGAAAAATGGCTTGAAACATGCTCAAAATCACTTTAAGGATGTTAGCTACTGCCTACTACTGCCTACTACTGCCTACTACTGCTATTGCTAACATCTAATACGTCGGCCCGCGATTCTGACCAGACGGGTGGGACTACAATGTTCATATTTTACATGGACATTAAGGTTATAGAAATATAGTCTCTTTTGAAAAAAAAAGTTGAAAAAGTTTGTTGGAAGGCTTCCAAATAAAGGTTTAAAAATAAGCCTTAAACACTTGGCATACAATCAACAAGTAACCATAGTTACTTGACACTTGTTGACGGTATAAGCAGAGTTAGGCGGGAAAGTGCGATACGTAAACAAATAGCGGACATTTAAAATTTTTCTTCTTTGTGTGGAACGAGAAAAGGTGTCATTATACTCTCATAAAACAAATCAGAAACCGTCCCTGGCCTAGGCCCAGATGTGGAAAATTATTTATAATGCAAAGTGTAGGTCTAAAGTTCCATTTGGCTATAGGACTAGTAAAATTCATACTTTCATTACATGTTTGACAAGCCTAGCCAACCCTATGCCAGCACAACATTGTTCTGATATGAACTTGCTCAACTGTTTGTTTACATAATTGCAACAATCAAATCATTTCATACAACTTGTCTTTCGATTGGCCCGCGTTTATGAAGGCACTGCCATCTAGAATAAATATAGAACTTTTTTCGAGCTCTTTGCTATACGCAAATCTTTTTAAAGTGTTTGGATTTCGTGATACTCTTTCAACCATAGACATCCTATATAATTGGCTAGACCAGCAGTCGGTGGTCCACTTCCGGTGCAATTAGAAGCCATCTTAAAATGACAGTTTACATGTTAATCAAATGGGAGCGATCTGTGGCCAAAGAGTTCTCAAGATTGCCGCCAGGTTTGACATTTAAGCATACTAGCCTTTAACACCAAATGATTACTAAATTCCCTTATGTAATCACTTCGTATTGTTTCTTTTGTTTAATACCATGCTGCACAAGCTAAAACCATATCAAACAATCCAGTAAAATACTTTATTGCATTAAAAAAGCATAAATTAAAACACCAAATCGCCATCTTGAAATGGGCCGGTTGAGTCTTCAATTTGCTACGCTCGCGCCTGTGCGGAGGTATAGGAGACTGCTAATCTAGCCTACTATAGGGGTTTAATTAATATCAATGCTTTCAACTCACAACCCATGACGTTTTCCACGATACCGTTCAAGAATACCAATTCCTTCGAAAACGAAAACGACTTCGTTTTCAAATTGCGTTTTCAACTCATCTCCCACGAACTCAAGAATTGGGGTCCAGTCCTTATACCGTCGTTTATACCATGGTTATACCACCTATACCCAGGATGTACATGAATCCGGGTCTAGATATTTTACATCCTATATTGTTACTGCTAATACCATAGAATTTAAATCAACTTTGATAAAAATATTATATTTTAGCAAATAATTTTGTAATGGAACTTGAAAAAGTAATGAGATCACACACATAACAAAAAACTTGTAGAAATACAGCCAAACCTTACACACTCAAAAGGAATGAGATCTAAAAAAAGGGCCAAGCTCATCTACCCTTCCACATAAACGTACAGTGTCCCATAACAGCATCCTCGAAAAGCTTGGCAAAATAGAATTTGCATGTTATTGCGTTTAAATTAATTAGAAAAAAAGAACTTGGATAAACTATTACGTTAAATTAATAATCGCAAATTCTATTTTGCCAAGCTTTTCGAGGATGCTGTTATGGGACACTGTACGTTTATGTGGAAGGGTAGATGAGCTTGGCCCTTTTTTTAGATCTCATTCCTTTTGAGTGTGTAAGGTTTGGCTGTATTTCTACAAGTTTTTGTTATGTGTGTTATAGAGTGAATTAAACCTTCCAGTCTGGACAGAACAGACAACCTTCTTTAGTTAACCACATGCAAAAGAACTATACGAGGACCAAACAGACATGACTTGTTCAAACAACACATTCAGCAGGAATAGAAGCTAACTCCATGTACTGTGGAGGCTATAACAGAATAGAACTAAGAGTGGACACAAAACACTTCCACTTAAAACAAAAACAACAGACTGACTGCTAGAGAAGAAGGCCGCCTCCTTCTCTTGCAGTCAGTAGCCATGACCAATCACGGCCAAGCATGCAAGGAGTAGGCGTAGGCGGTAGCTTCTCCTTGCGTGCATGGCTGTGATTGGTCACTGTGCGAGGTGGTGGGGTGGCCACACAATGCCGGCGCCGATCCTTTGTTGTCTGGGACTTTGAAAGACCGCACGTGTACGCTACAGACCGATCTAAAAACATCAATAGCAAAAATATTATTTAACTTCAATATTGATAAGTGAGTCTTGGTAGGTAGGTAGGTAAAGGTAATCTTGGCTTAACACCAGAGCTGATTATTATATTCCACCTTTGCCGTTTTGTTGACAACCTCCCTGACGGCGACGACAATGACAACAAGGATGGATGATGACACAGACAGTGACGACCACGACTTGGGTAAACCCCTGCCCTCCCCATACGCTTGAGGCTAGTTCTAACCAGCACAGGCCTGTCCACCCCTTGTCCCCCCGCTTCAATTCCAACTCGCAACCTTCTCGTGGTTTGGCCCGTGATGAAGGGAATTTATCTTCCTGAAACTAATGTTGCGAGCTCTGGGTTGTCGTCGGGGAACTTTCCCCTTCCCTTTGACTACCTCCCCGACGGCGACGACAATGACAACACGGACGGATGACAGACGGAGACGACCACGAAGTGGGGAAACCTTGCTCTCCCCATTTGCTTGTGGCTGGTTCTGACGAGCACAGGCCTGTCCACCCCTTGTCCCCCCGCGTCATCCCTTACGTCCCTCCCTTCGTCTTGATTAGCCAAGTTGCATAAATATGAGACGTAAAGCAATATCCAATCCAATCCTTCGTCTCGATTAGCCAAGCTGCATAAATATGAGACGTAAAGCAATATCCAATCAATCAATTGAAGGGGAGATACAGGAGACGCTGCTTCTTCGGAATCTTATGTCCAAGATGAGGGTCCATTGATTTGTTTCTGGGTCATAACATGCCGCGCAGTTCATGCACTTTTGACCGTTGAACCCTCCGGTGATGTAGAGTTGTAGACCTTGTTATTGAGGGTGGTCGCGCTGGCGTCCGGTCGCTGGACGTTCATCTGAGCGATCATCAGAGTCCACTGGTTGGTACGGTGGTTGTACCGCCCGCCGTGTCTCGTGGCCTGGTGCCCCCGTAGCCCCCAAGGTAGACCCTACGCTTGAAGTCGGTCACGCTCACGTAGCATCGGATCAGAGTCCGCTGATTGGTACGGTGGTTGTACCCCGTGCCTGTGCGTCGAGCCGTAGCCCCAAGCTTGAGACCCTACGCTTGAACGTACACGGATCAGTCAGATGTAGGTGTACCGACTGCTGTTTACGGTGGTGACCGCTCCGGCGTAGTACGTTCGCAGTCCGGTGGTGGTCGGTAGTACCCCCAGGCGTAGACCGCTACGCTTGAAGTCGGCCACGCTCACGTAGCATCGGATCAGAGTCCACTGATGGTCGGTGGTTTACCGCTCCGCCGGTTCTGCCGGTGGTGGCCTCGTACCCCCCAAGGCGTAGACCACTACGCTTTGAAGTCGTTACGCATCTCATTCCCGGCATCGGATCAGAGTCACCGATTGGACGGCGGTTGTACGCCCGCCGTGTCTGCCGGTGGTGGCTCGTACCCCCCAAGGAGACCTACGCTGAAGTCGTCCGCTCGTAGCATCGATCGGTCCACTGATTGTACGGTGGTTGTACCGCTCCGCCGTGTTCTGCCGGTGGTGGCCTCGTAGCCCCCCAAGGCATAGACCCTACGTTTGAAGAATATGAGACGTTAAGCAATATCCAATCTTATCTCACGTAGCAGTGGCGCGATCTCCCGCCACACCTTGTCCACGACGTTGTAACAACGACATGAGTCCATGGGCCGATGTTGTTCGATGTTCTTTTTACACTGGCCTCTCAGATTCCCGCGCGGAGAGACCGTCATGAGTAGTCGTAGCCCATTCGGCGGAGCCGTCGCGGAGCCTCCGCGTGCGGAGCAACCGCCCTGTGTAGCCCCAGCCTTAGCAATATCCAATCAACCAATCAATTCTGGCGTTGATTCGCAGGTGTTTGCACTGTCCATACCACTGATTGCTATATTTCCTAGTAAAAATAATGATCTTTGGTTGGTTCATGCTGGGTTATTGTAATCACATGTAATTTCTTGTTAACTAAATTGTCACAAGGTATACATTTTGATAATTGGATCCAATTTAACTCCCCCTTTTTAACGTATTAATAGTTTATTAAACCATGAAATCCACTTATCTTTACTTTCACAGTAGTGCATGCTAGCCACCTGCATCCCCTTTCATTTAACCTTCATTATTTTACTACGGCCCTCTGCCTACTTCTATTAACGCCCTTGCACTAGCAAGCGCCTGGCATAGGAACGAGTGGACCGTGTCCAGGTGGTGCCCAGGACGCTGCTGCAGCCGGCTCACCGCTAGCAAACTCGGTAAGAACTGGTGTCCTCACCACGTAAGGGTTGGGTTCCAAGCTGTGCAGCGCGCCCACTTGTCTGTGTCATATGTTTGTCCATGTTTTGCTAGGGTTGGGTTTCCACACATTTTTTTTCATATTTTTTTTTGTAGATTAAGAAACATTTTTTAACTCAATATTCTTAGAACCAACTATTTTGCATTACTTCAGTCGTGCCTGGAATATGGCATAATTGGATGGGTTGGTGTTCAAAATGTATACCTCAGCACCCTGTCAATTATTAAAAAAATTAGCCCTTAAAAACCATGTTATAAAACCCAAAAGACTTCTATTGAATTTGAATCTATCATATTAAGAACTTTTGTCTTATGAAAACAGTGAAAAACCTATCACATTTCTTAACCTTAGCAATCTGATCGACAAACAATGACGGATCATAAATAAAAATGAATAATAAAATAACAAAATCCAAGAAGCATGTTGACTTGCTATTCATTATGATGACGTTGGCAACGTTTTTCCTGATTATGATCATGATTATGATTTGGTAATTTAGCATTTTCTACATATGAACCTTTAGCATGTATACCTTTTCCCGATTTGGCTGTCTACAAATATATCGACCTTGGCATTTCTTTTGATGACAATGATTTGAAAACACATTTAACCTTATTAACCGTATTTTACATTCATACATAGTTAACGAATTATCTAGGAGGCGCGAATAATCTTGCCCTTGAAGCGCCCTAAAACTACTAATACTAATACTAATACTAATACTTCTCGTCTAAAAGCACCTTCGATCAAGCATCGTGTTAACAAACAGCCAAAAATACAAAAAAAAAACATGCCGGATTTTTTTCTCCAGTGTAGTGAAATGGAATCTTCGCTTCCCTCGCTACGCTCATCCATTTATGCATTGCCCTGATTCGCTTTGGGTCTGATTCAGTAACGGATTTCTGATCATGGGTGCTTCCAAATTGTCCTGATCTCATATATTACATTTCTTCACGTTTTTCAGTGTTGTAGTTGGTATTCTACACAATGTAGGCCTAGTACGCTTTGATTTAAAGTCCTCCGCTGAAAATCAGTTAATATAACTGAGTGGATAGACTCTATACAATTTATTTATTTATTTATTTATTTAAAGATAAGTTAAAAACATTGCAATTTTGATGTGATATGTAACTATTTTGATAAGTAGGCATAGACAAATTTTGTGCGTATGTATTTAAAGTGTTGCTCTACCTTTTATGGAACTAGTCAAACAATATGGCTTTACAACTGGCTATTCAAATAAGTATGTCTCATAATCCCTTTGACTACCTCCCCGACGGCGACAAGTATAAAATAATGTATCCATCACATTGCAAACCGTAATGTTATCTACTTTATTTACACTACTAATTGTATACAGCATCAACATAATCAAAAGTGATATTGTGAACAACCTCAAATTTTATTTAGTAGAATCTTGCTGATGCGAAACTTTGAAATGATTTGCTACTTAGTGATCTATATTCATCAGCGATAAAATGCCCACAGCGATCGGATTCATCTTGGATTCTTGTTGTTGTTGTTTTTTTTAGGATAGAAGCCATTATTGTAGCACACTGCTTAAGAAGCGAGTATTATTGCTCTTCCACTCTCTTTCTCTTCGCACAATACCGGTACCTGCAGATTTGGAGCTGGAGGCATTTGATGATATAGGACTTTGCTTCTTTAGACGAGCTAACATACGCTTGTGGCTGATTCTGTCCAGCAGAGGCCCGTCCACCCCTTGTCCCCCCGCGTCATCCCTCACGTCCCTCCCTTCGTCTCGATAAGCCAAGTTGATTAAATATGAGACGTCAAGCAATATCCAATCAAAAAAAAAACCTCACGTCCCTCCATTCGTCTCGATTAGCCAAGTTGCATAAATATGAGACGTTAAGCAATATCCAATTAAATAAGCCAAGTTGCATAAATATGTGACGTTAATTTGAGCAATATCAAATCCAAAAAAAAATCATAACCCCATTTAATTATTTTACATTATAGGTGGCGCAATAAGACGTAACCGGTTGAAGCACCCTTGTTTCTCACGTAGTCTTGAACAGGTATTGGTTGGTTTGGTGGAAAGTGTGCAATATAAACATAACACCTTCATCATTGCCAGGTGGTTGCATTACAATACCATTGTTAACATGTGCTGCTTAGCAGCTAACAGTACCCTTGTATCTGCCTCCTCTTGATCTGTTGTGTGTGGCTGTTGTGTGTAGAATGATCACATTGATCGGGCTGGTAAGGAAGATTCCCAGCTGCGTCACGTTGATTTCAATACCGTTCCAGATGTCAAAACACAAGCAACGATTGTTGGATTTGTGACTGGGATCTTCGGATGAAGTGCAAATAAACGAATTGCATAGTGATGCCCACACCGACTAGATTCGACCTCCTACGTTTCGACTCTCACGTAGAGTAGAGGTCTTATTCTCCGGAATTCGAATTGGCCACACACGTCTTACTCACGTATATCTCTTAACCAGAGATAAAGGTTATTCCCAGGTGTGACACATGTGATGGAGGCCTACCTGTAACCGTACATCATATGCTAGACGAATTTTCCAAATATGATGCCTTGCACACGCAGTTTGATCTCTGCCAATCATATTATGAAGAACTTCTATCATATTATGATAACGGAGACAAACTTTATAAATTTCTTATTCAAAGTTACTTATTTAAAATAATTTAAGTATTCACGTCCTACACATTTCTTTAATTTATTTATTTCCATTCACATAAAGAACTTTTGTTTTGCCATTTCTTTCATAATTTTCTTTTCTTATATAATATATGCACTTAGAAATTTATTTGTTCATTCATTCAAAGTAATTTATTTAACGGGGACTTTCCCCTTCTCTTTGACAACCACCCCGACGGCGACGACAATGACAACACGGACGGATAATGCCACAGACAGAGACGACCACGACGTGGTGGGAACCCCTCCCCACCCCATACGCTTGTGGCCGGTTCTGACCAGCACAGGCCTGCCCACCCCTGTCCCCCCGCGTCACCCCTTACCTCCCACCCTTCGTCTCGATTAGTCAAGTTGTATAAATATGAGAAGTTAACAATATCCAATCAATCATCAATCAATCAATCAACAAAATTAAATTCACATTTTTTAAACTATTATTGTATTGAATATTAACAATTCCACCTACGGGAGTGTTTCCCGACTATCCCAAATCAAGAAATAAGAAAATAATATTATCATCAAAAAACTAACACAACCCCAAACTTAAAATATCACAGGCTGCACAATATGACCTAACCGGTTGAAGCGCCCTAGTTTTTAACGTCGTCTTTGATTTAATCTTTATATAGAAGTTGTAATGGATTAGAAGTATCACACACCTCGCACTTGGCAGCCTCTTCATGTTGGGCTTTTAAAGATGTGGCTTAGTTCATCCGCTGCCCGTAGCACGGAGGGGCCCCAAAATAATCGTAATAGGTTTCTTGTGAGAATTTCCTTTGCCAGCAGCTCTAATTTGGCTCCTCAGCAAAAACCATGTTGCATGTGTAGCTCAAAAAACGAGCGTAAATAGCAGTCATGCCCTCTGCTTCCAATCCCTCTGTGCCTATTAATCGATGAACATTCTGGCGTCACAGCAAATGGATCATAAACATAGCATAATAAACAAATATTTTGGAGGCGCTAATAATCTTTGCTGTAAAAGCTCCCTAGTGTCTCTTGTGGGAGAAGGTGCTGCGACTCATATAAGTTCCGCTGAACGTATTGTTCGTGACTGGAAGCCTATGAACCACGAACAGCATTGTTTAAACCTGTCATCAATCATGTACATGTACATGTGCATGCAGGGCCGATATTACCTAGTAGAAGCTACACACATGATCAGTCAATTATTAGCTGGTCACTAGTATTAACTAATTATTAAAGTTTGTAACTCACCCAATTTTTCGAATTGTCAAGATGGTAAGGATCTCATAAGGAAGAAATAATGTTAAAAAGTTTTTTTGAAACCAACTTTAGGTTTATCACACTTATTTTCGTATATTGTAAATCATTTACATTCATCTCAAATGTCGCAAACATACTAATTGGATGAGCGTAGCGAGCGAAGCGAAGATTCCATTTCACTACACTGGAGAAAAAAATCCGGAATGTTTTTTTTTTTTTCTTTCTTTTTTTTTTTGTATTTTTGTCTGTTTGTCCACACGATTCCGGCTAAACCGATACTCCGATTGCGATGAAATTAATGGAGGCCTTCGAAATCTCTGAACTTAGAACTGCCACGTTTTTGAGCGCAATCGAAAAAAAATTTCTCATGAAAATCGCAATTTTACGATTTTTTTCAATTTTTAAAAATTTCTTCGACTTACAACTCCTACATGCTTTATCCGATTTTAATGATTTTTTCGAAGAACCTTTATTTTATGAATTAATATAATTAGTGTAAAATTTGAGCGCAATCGAGAAATTATTTCTTATAAAAATCGCAATTTTACGATTTTTTAACAATTACGATTAATTAAAAAAAATTAAAAAAAATTAAGTTAATTTTAATTTAATTTAATAATATTTAAAACAAATTTCAACTTAGTAATGATTTTGCCACAGAAACAACAGAACATTCGCATAACACATGGCAGCTCAATGCACCAATTACGCTCATCCAACAACGCGGCGGGACTTAAGCGTTTTCCTAGTTTATATCATATACGAGCCATCATATTCCAACTCGCAACCTTCTTCTGGTTTGGCCCTTGATTAGGGGAGTTTTTCAAAAAGGCGGCTCTGGGTCGTCGTCGGGGAACTTTCCCTTCCCTTTGACTACCTCCCCGACGGCGACGACAATGACAACACGGACGGATGACACAGACGGAGACGACCACGACGTGGGGAAACCCCTGCCCTCCCCATATGCTTGTGGCTGGTTCTCACGTCGTCGTCGTTCAGAGCTTCATCGCCGGCGTTCTTTATCTCTGACCAATGTGGTAGAACTGAACCTTGCCTCACCGAGCTCTTTTCACTTCCCAGTGTGACGTTTATTTAAGAGATGGTCTCGTTCTCGCGGGTTGCTCTTATAGTGATACAAACTGTAGAACCAGTACTTACTCCGCGTCATTACATGACCACCATTCATTCGTGTCTTTCTGGCGGCACAAGGCTGTAGCATGGCCCCCGGTCGCTGTGCCTGTGTGGGTAACAACCCCGAACAGGAAATACATTGCCCGTCGCCATTTATTGTTTCCGGTCCTAACAGGGAGAGGTCTAGCTGATCGTCAAGGGCAAACCCTATCTTGTAGTCGATTTTTTCCCCGTTTTCGTCACATGCCAACACTTCTGAGAGGCGTTAGTCAAAGAACAAGTCACATATTCACATTTGATATTCATGGGGTGTCTCTGTCTTAGGTTACCGAATTCTTTGACTTTTCTAGGGTTTTCCGATTGAAAACTGATTTTTCGACACTGCAAATTTGGCTGGTTAAGAAGATAACAGAAGAACAAAATTGTTCCCATAAGGTTATGTATGGCAAGATGAGGAAACTGTTATGTGGTGGAAAGAGATGACTGATGGCAGGACAGAATAATATAGAGAGGCCTTTCATGAGATGATTATCAGACTTCTAGTAACTTTAACATTCCTCGAATCAAATACTCGCTTAGTTAGTTCAAGGATACGTAAGATGACCACAGGTGGGCATTTAGATTGTACGGCGGTACTAAAGATCGTCGTCTCTGTGTAATCTCACAAATATCACAGAACTGTAACAAAAAACAGGCAGAGTGTACAACACGGTCAAGATTGACTGCAAAAACAATGTCACTTCAAAATATCTAGGTGACCGTTAGGGCGCCGCAGCCAAGCCGCGGTTTATTTAAGTACATGACAACACATGCCAAATTTGGTTGGGGTACGAGCATTCCTTCTTGGTGAAAAAATGGCTTGACACATGCTCAAAATCACTTTATGGATACTTAATTTAAATTTTTATCGTGGGAAATCTGTAATAGGGTGCAATTAGCCCCTCTTCAGGTCAACTAGGTATGTGCGGATAGGAAATTGTTAAGGAATGTCTGATGGCTATTTGAGAGGACTCAATCCCTTACATTTGCTTTACTACTGAGGAAAACCTCGGAAAACCTTCAGTCAGGATTCCCGGTCTCGACGGAAACCTTCTCGCGGTTTGGCCCGTGAATAGGGGAGTTTCACTCCCTGAAACTAATGGCGAGCTCTGGGTCGTCGTCGGGGAACCCCTTCCCTTTGACTACCTCCCCGACGGCGACGACAAAGACAACACGGACGGATGACACAGACGGAGACGACCACGACGTGGGGGAACCCCTGCCCTCCCAATATGCTTGTGGCTGGTTCTGACCAGCACAGGCCTGTCCACCCCTCGTCCCCCCCGCGTCATCCCTTACGTCCCTCCCTTCGTCTCGATTAGCCAAGTTGCATAAATATGAGACGTAAAGCAATATCCAATCCATCAATCAATCGACGGGATTCGAGCCCGGGACCTCCCGAATCAGAGTCGAGCGCTTAGCGCCCGAGCCAACACTGTCGGTTATGGATACAACTACTACTACTACTACTACTACTACTACTACTACTACTACTACTACGACCATTACTACTAGTACTACTACTACTACAACGACTACAACTACTACTACTACTACTACTACTACTATTATAGACCAGAACTGTTAACCGGAAAATATTAAAACAAAACCACTCAACTGAACAATACACGGTTAAAAAAAAAACCAACACAAACTCACCCGTTGCGTTATATTTCTGCCACATCCGGGGCCCTTTCCTCAGACGCGAGGTAACTAAAAGTTCACCTTTAACATCCTTTGACAGTTTCGTTTCTTCACACATTTAAAACGGAAACTTGAAACGACAATGAAGTATCTCATAGTTTTTCTCCGCCGTAGGCAATAGCCCTCCCTGCATCGAGTGTGGCGTTGCACTTTATTGAACAGTTCAGCCAAATCTATTAAATTCCAACTCGAAACCTTCTCGGGGTTTGGCCCGTGATTAGGGAGTTCTTTTCCCTGAAAACTAATGGCGAGCTCTGGGTCGTCGTCGGGAAACGCCTTCCCTTTGACTACCTCCCGACGGCGACGGGCAATGACTACACGTACGGATAATGACACAGACGGAGACGACCAAGACGTGGGGGAACTTCTGCCCTCCCCATATGCTTGTGGCTGGTTTCTGACCAGCACAGGCCTGTCCACCCCCTTTTCCCCCGCGTCTTCCCTTACGTCCCTCCCTTCGTCTCGATTAGCCAAGTTGCATAAATATGAGACGTTAAACAATATCGAATAAATATCAATTTTATCACCAACTCGCAATCTTCTCGTGGTTTGGCCCGGGGATAAAGGGAGTTTTCCTCCCTGAAACTAATAGCGACCTCTGGATCGTCGTCGGGGGAACTTTCCCCTTCCCTTTGACTACTTCCCCGACGGCGACGGCAATGACAACACGGACGGATGATGACACAGACGGAGACAGCTCTGGGTCGTCGTCGGGGAACCCCTTTCCCTTTGACTACCTCCCCGACGGCGACGACAAAGACAACACGGACGGATGATTACACAGACGGAGACGACCACGACGTGGGAAACCCTTCCCCACATATGCTTGTGGCGGTTCTGATCAGCACAGGCCTGTCCACCCTTGTCCCCCCGCGTCATCCCTTACGTCCCTCCCTTCGTCTCGATAGCCAAGTTGCATTAATATGAGACGTTAAGCAATATCCAATGAAATCCCTCCCTTCGTCTCGATTACCCAAGTTGCATAAATATGAGACGTTAAGCAATATTCAATCAATCTTGGAACTGCCAGGATAGCGGTGGACGGCTCTATTTATTGTTGTTGTTGGGTGGTTGATGTGGTTGTGGAGGTGTGTGGTGTATATTGGTCTTGTGGATGAAGATGCTGTTTATGCTGTTGTTGGTCTGGTGGCAGTTCTGGTTAGAACGCATTTTCTACACTGAGAAGTGATTTTTAAAATTAATGGCAGAAATCCACGAATCACTACGTTTGTAACCACCTACATCTACATTCATGTTGTTAGGGTT
This sequence comes from Sweltsa coloradensis, assembly GCA_024449915.1. Classification (NCBI taxonomy): domain Eukaryota; kingdom Metazoa; phylum Arthropoda; class Insecta; order Plecoptera; family Chloroperlidae; genus Sweltsa; species Sweltsa coloradensis. The sequence continues at coordinate 206,908 of JAMZAV010002974.1, forward strand.
TTGAAATTTCCATTGACTCCTTTTTGAGTCTAGGCCAGAAAGCAGATTCTTGGCATATTATTTTTGTTTCGTCAAAACCAATCTCATGCCTTGAATCAGCCATATTGTCTATGGCATGCTTAGCAATTGCAGACAACTCGACGTGACCCTTGTAACAATGGTTTTTATGTTCTTTTACCCTTGTTGCCAGTGTCCTTAAAGTCTGGCCTACAAAAGGGTAGAGCCACACTTGCAAGGCATTTTATAAACTCCACTTCCGGCTAGATGGGACTGGGTCCTTTGGCTATCTCAACATGGTAGAAATTTTGATTATAGGCTTAAAATATTGTCTTGATGTCTAGCTTTCCAAGGTAACGTGCTATGCAATCAGGAGTTGTCGTCTCGATTTGCCAAGTTGCATGAATTGAGACGTTCAGCAATATCCATTTTAAAAAGTAGTAAATTTCACATATGGCAGGCGAGCGGTTTTCGGAGGTTTTTCAGGTTTCTCAGGGCCATCAAATTCCAACTAGCAACCTTCTCGTGGTTTGGCCCGTGATTAGGGGAGTTTTACTCCCAGAAACTTATGCGAACTGCTCGGTCGTCGTCGGGAAGCTTTCTCCTTCCCTTTGACTACCTCTCCCGAACGATCGACGAAAATTACACCATGGACGGATGATTGACTACAGACTGGAGACGACCACGACGTGGGAGAAAAAAAAAACCCCCTGTGCCCCCCCCCCTCCCCCCCACCCCCTACTCTTGTGGCTGGTTCTGACCACACAGGCCTGTCCGTATCGCCTTGTCCCTTGCGTCATCCCCTTACGACGTCCCTCCACTTCGTCTCGATTAGCCATGTTGCATAAATATTAGTACTTTTATCATACCAATCAATCAATCAATTTTATTCTTTGTTTTACTCAGTTTCTGTTTGAAAGCTCGCGCGGATGTTGACCGCACTATAGCCATTGCTCCTACAAAAACAGCTGTCAAGGCTTTCTTTTCCTTGTGAATCTTTGCTCATCTGATAACCCGTTTTGCCGGAAACGGAGCGAAATGATGACTGAATGCTTTTGAGCGGATGGTAGTGGGAGAAGCTTGTAGATAAAAGTTGATGTGGGCAGGCTTTGGGATACACAGCCATGGGGCTAACTTTCCGGCTGCCAAGTCTCGTAAGCATCACCTCAAGACAACTTAGAAGTTTATCCACGTCTACTTTCTATTTTCTATGGTGGATTGAATGTTTTGGCTGAATACTATTAATGTTGTACAATTCTTTTAATTCATCGCAATGCCTGTCCAAATGCAAACTATATACGTCTCCTAAAAAAACTGGTTTCATAACTGCCGTGATAAGAGCTTTCTTCTCAGATGGGTCATGTTTATATTGGTGACTACTGGCCAAGAGGCTGCCCATAAGATGCTCCCGCTTGTTTGCTCGTACAACCTCTACCTCCAACGTGAAAAAGTAATAATAAAAGCAATGCTTGGCCAGATCCGCAATATAAGGTGCCAAGCATGACATCATTCAATACCGTTTTGCTTCTCAGTCGGATGTACAAAGACACGGCCTTCAAAATTCCAACTTCGCAACCTTTTCGCGTTTGGCCCGTGATAGGGGATTTTTAGACTCCCTGAAAACTAATGCGACTCTGGGTCGTCCGTTGGGGAAAACTCCTTTCCCTTTAAATACCATCCCCGAGGCGCCGACAATGACAACACGGACGGATGATGGACACAAGACGGAGACGACCGAATGACGTGGGGGCACCCCCGCCCTCCCCATAAAAGCGCTTGTGGCTGTTTTCTGACCAGCACAGGCCTGTCCACCCCTTGTCCCCCGCATCTTCCCTTACGTTTTATCTTGGAGGCGCGAAAATCTTCTATCATCTATCAATACATCATATAAATAAAAATAAAGATAAAACTTTTTTTTTCTCATATTTTTTTCATTAGTAGAAAAAATAGGAAAAAAAACGTAAAAATGATAGGATTGTATTCATATTCGCTCTAGGCCATACTTTATTCGATTCAAGAGGTGCCCCTAGTATGGATAGGACCTGGTTCATTTATAATGCTTTTAATGTTTGTACCGTGTATACATTTTTGGGCCCGACTGTTCCTCCTTCAAACAAAAACACAACTCTGATCGGCTATTATATTTTAATTTTTTAATAAAATCCACTATCCAGAAATTACCAATTCTATCCCAACAGTAAATGACTGAGTGGGTAGACTCTAAATGCAATTTTTGTTATTATACTTAACCGAGATTTGAACCTTTGATTGAACAACTGGTAAAGCTGGCCCTTGTTTTATAGCATTCCTCGCATCCTGCGTAACTGGAAATCGCACCCATTGGTTCAACAGAACATTGTTGATAGCATCAGTCACTGCTCCTATGGTGTAGCTTACGGCCATTGACGCGGTGAAGTCTTGGCCAACTCGCCTTTGGTAGCTTCCACTCGCAAAGTAATTTAATGTGTCAAACGTCATTGAAAAAAACATTGAACTTACATGTTAGAGAGTA